>JAUELA010166050.1:0-13305 GCA_031471845.1 Boltenia villosa | reverse complement strand
GAAACCGACTGCAGACGACGCTGCCTCATTCAGAATATCTTCTATTCATTAACGAGAGTTGGAATCATTCCAATTTGAGAATTCTCTGTTGAGAATTGAAGGCGAGAGGTTACGATGATTTGAAAGGGCAGACGTTAGTAACTGTATTGGTCGTTTCAAGTTAGCGGAAGAAGGAAAAATTTAAGCACATATGCGAGAGTATTGCGATCTGGAAGTCAGTTAATGGCCAAGACCCTTTCATCCTTTAGCAACCTAATGTTAGTCTTTCATCCTTCAGCAGCTTAATGCTAGTGAAAAGTTTCAGAATGATGAAAAACGATTCAATTCAATTCGTCTCTTGTACACTTTAACATCACTGTCTCAACGTATCCCTTGGAACTGACAGAAGTTGAACGTGCCTTTAAACCCTTACTGTAAAGGTTGATCTATATGGCTTGTTATCGAAGGTAACAAAAGAAAAATTATGTTGATAATTTAAATGTCTTTCATCATTGACAATTTTATATTATTATTATAATGGTCACTCGTTCCCAGAGGAGTTTAAAATAATGAAACTTTTGGTATCGTCGATGCTCTGGCTATTTAGAGTAGCAGCTAGTGATGAACATAAATAGACCAAGACCTATTGAGAAGGAAGGTGGAAGCGTGTCGACCATCATTGCTTTTCATCATCAGCCAAATTGCCAGAGATACTAGTGGGAAGGATCAGATTCAGACAGATTAGAAAGGAGTTAGAACAATACTTCTCAACCCGGGGAGGTCGCAGATAATTTTCTGGAGGGTCGCGAAACTATGTTCATGAAGTGCGTTCACGTGTAATGAAAATGTTTTCCTGTGTTTTGTTACTGTTTTTGACTTAACTTTGTATCTAACTAGCTGCTTTAATTCATGAGAATTAATTAATTGTTTTTTTACATGGTTTGGATTAAATCCTTCATTTTGACTCAATGAATGATGGGGGTTGCCAGTCGAAAGTGGTTGAGAACCACATATTTAAATATCTCACTTTTCTCAGGACCTGTGCCATTCAGACCTGTGGTTTGAAGTCAATATATTTTGCAAATTAAGGGAATTCCGAAAAAGCTTCCTCATAAAATGAGGTACGGTTTTTCATGATTCTATGGAATATTGTACATGGCTATTTCACCTCATCTCCACATTCATCTAAACTCATGAATAACCTTACACAAGAACACACTTCTTAATATATCTAATTTCAAGCATCCAATACACTCCAAGTCAAGCGGCACGCGCCTTTATTTCTAACCTCGTCCGCCGGCGTTTTGCCTTATTTGTTTAATGTTTCTTTTCGGAACTTTTATTTGACAATAAAAGTCAATTATCCGATTACGTTTGAACCATTTAAATGGCGGCGGTTTCAGTTCTTTTTGTTAAGACTTTGATGACAAGGATTATTGATGTAAGCGGGATTCAAAGACTTGTGGTAGAGTTGGCGACGAATAAATAGATGGTCCTATGATTGATGTGGTAAAAAAGAGGTTTTTAATATGAAGACGATATAGAGTTACTTAGCAACTTTTCAGTTCTAGAATTTAATGCATACAAATCTTGCTTGTACTCCACAAAGTGGTGAATATGAGCATTGGAGGTCGCTGTATCTGTGTAGATCACTAGAGGGGATGCACAAGGGGCTTCGAAAAATTTACAATTCAAATGTTCAATCTTAATTAAATAAAGGAGAGCGGACAGAAAAAGACGGTATTGAGATTAGTATGAGGTTATGAGATATATCAGAGTATCTCTTTTTGTCAGATTATTGAAATATTTTTTTGTAAAATAAATATTCGATCTCTAAAACTGTTCTGAAAATCTAGAAAATAACGTTAATTTGTTACTCGACTTCCCTGATTTGATTAATACAGTACAAACTTTAACACGGATGACGTGATTGCGTAACTTCAAATTGAGTTTCTGTGGTGTCGCCTTCCGATGAAAACAGAGACTTCCATGTTCTAAGTACAAGAAATCTGATAGCAAGCAATTATGATGTCACTAACTGTGACTGGGAAGTCGAAAACATTCCATTTCAAGTTAGAACAGGAGATAGTTCGAGGTGATGACGAAGCTACTAACTGAACAAAAACAGTCAGTTCTGCTTATTACAATATGCCAAACGTTAGGGACTATAATATCAATATTGGATAATCCAAAACTATCTCAAATTTTTCATTATCAAGTATTGTTTCTATTTATATTTACAGTTTTAAGTCGTATGCCAAACGTTAGGGTCGGGACTATAACATCAATTTTGATTAATCCAAAAATCTCACAAATTCTTCTTTATTAAGAAATGTTTCTAATTGTCTTTGCAGTTTCAAGTCGTGTTTCGTTACCGTTTCTTCGACAGTGGAATAAAAATGAATCCTATGCTGCTTTGTAGTAGAATTCAATTTAATCGGTTCATTTATCGGCTGTAAATAACAGTTATAAATGTGAGATATAAAGTGAATTTTTGAGTTTGAATCAGAAGATTTTTGGTTTTCATTCAGCCTATTTTAAAAGCAAGAAATTATCGTGTCTGATTCGGTCTGAGACCTCCACGTTACTCACGACACCGGGTTCCCTTTCCAATTCATGTAATCGCTCGATTCGTCAAAGTAAACAAACATCACGCTCGAGTAAATGCGCGTGTTTGATTTCCCAGGAAGGTTTTTACGAGGGTTGTAAAGTGGAGTCGCTAGATATTTAAATAATAAGCGGCAGAATTTGTTTGTTTCCAAACAATGTTGCTAGTTCTCGTCGGATCTTACTCGAATTTGGCACGGAGGTCCAGATGAATCCAGGAATATTGAAGGAACATACAAAACCCGGTCCTGGTTTTATATTATATAACAGGATGGTCTAAAGTGCCAACGCGACTAATTTAAACATCTAAAAGCTAAAAACATCTTGAAATCAAAAAACTGAAATCAAATGGGAAATAACTAGACACTAGACTAGGAGCTCGTCTTCGACCTGTCACTACCAATATAGAATTCAATAGTGAGACTATGGTAAAGTCTCGACCCCAGACATATCATTAACAGACAAGAATATGACCAAAATTATGTATGAATACATTCAAAACCCCTGAAACTCATGATTGCATGAGTGATGACAGTATTGGTTGAAAAAGTGACACCAATCATGTAACAAGAATATAAAAGTAAGATATAAAATTTAGTTTTCACCGCAACTATGTTTAGTGCTGAAGTGGCCTGCTAAGTCAGAAGTTGGACCACCCTGTTATTCAAGACAATATTTCATGTTACTGTCCAATTTTTAACGATTGTAATAAGCCTATTCTTATTTCCCATTCATCGGGTATTAAAACAGGCATTATTGCGCAAATCAATGAATTTGTTTGAACATCTATGAGTTATAGTTGGTGTATTTCTTCAGAGTCTTTATTGACTGATTTTATAGAACCGGATACCTCAATGCCTGTTCAAACAAGTTGGTACAATATTTATATATACTATAATTCTGGTCCGGTCATATTTCGCAACATCATACGAATAGCAATATTGGAAGTATAGAAGAATATATTTCACTCGAAAATGTTGAAGCAATGAATTGAATTGCTCTTAATTGAGGTAAATGGACAACGCTTTATACGATGTATCTTGTTTAATAATACTAGATTCATTGTAGTATATGCACAGATGCTCTCTCTCACTTCGGAGGTAAAAGCAAATAAGATGTCGCGCAACAGGAACATTCACATATTGTTTTGTCTCGTAGTGAGATGGCCGAGTCTTGAGCCAGAGTCGGATTAAGGCATGGACTGCACCCCAGAGGTCTCAGAGAGCAAAGAGGCCTGTGGAGATTAAGTGAAATTAATTTTCTACAAAAAGTTATTTCATTTATACATGAGAAAGAAAGTGTATGAGTGAATTGTCTATCCAAAAAAGTCCAATGTATGGTAATATAGTACCGATCTGTTACGTCATATAGCCTATATATAACAAATAACGGAAGTATTACTTACCGAATGGCAATGAAGAATACTTAGAAGAATATTTGTCACTCGAAAATGTTTAAGCAATGAATGGAATTGATTTCAATAGAATTACGCCACGTACAGAAGACATACAGCGAATGAACTAAAGAGCATCACAGACAAACCATAATGCTTTATATCTCATAATATTAGATTCATTG
Organism: Boltenia villosa; assembly: GCA_031471845.1. Taxonomy (NCBI): domain Eukaryota; kingdom Metazoa; phylum Chordata; class Ascidiacea; order Stolidobranchia; family Pyuridae; genus Boltenia; species Boltenia villosa. Next base: position 9,141 of record JAUELA010166050.1, on the reverse strand, counting down.
TAGTATACGCACAGATGCTTGCAGTTCAAAGGTAGGAGCGAGAAAGATGTCGTGCAACAGACACATTTAAATGCTGTTTTTGAGTGTTTTGTAAATTTTGTTTATATTCAATAAAAAAGTAAAAAATTGGCTAAGACATGTGACATAATGGACACCTAAAACCCATCTTTGGCTAGTCCAAAAGGGACATAGGTGGCGGTCCTCGCAAAGTTTATTTATCTGAACATGATGACGTGATTGGTGACGTCACCAAAAGTCCCCCCTTCAACCACGATGCAATGTTTTAGTTTAGATAGACTTGTTAACAATACTTATACGCTGTGCAGAGTTTTACATTTTCGGAGACGGATGAGTGATGCAGGATAGTATGAAAAAGATGGTCCAGGGTTTAAAGCTGAAATTTGTCGAAAAACTTTGATCTAAATTCCTATTTCACAAATGTATATCAAAGCATTGATGTCATTTATTCCCTTCGTTCGCATGTAATATATATAGACATTTAAATCTTCATCGAATTCAAATCCAAATTTTTTTTCTAATTTTGATAATTTATCATTTTAAGAGCATGCCAGGTATGTTGAATCCAACGATTCGCAAATTACGCAATAATCATGTTACCACTGATTATGCATAATTGTAAATTCCTCAAACTCATATTATTATATTTTGTTCAAGTTGTACAGTTTCCAAACGTCATTACAGAAACATGTATTGAAAGATGAAAAGAAGAAAGTATATTTGACTCGATAAATGTTTATAATGATAAAAATTACATCCAATTTGCAAAATTATGGGTAGTTTGAAATGTTTAGGCTCTGGCACATGATCAAAACAGCTACTGGGATATTTAATGTTGTTCGATCATTTCTGTCTGGAGGGATATTATCCTATGTTTCCTATTGATTTCCCAAAACACTCTAAGACAGACATGGGCAAACTACGGTCTCTTGTGCGGCCCGCGAACTTCCTCGCAAGGCGATGTTAATTTGTGTGGTCCAGATATTTTCACACAGAAAAACGCGTTCAACGAGACTACAATGATATCAGCCATGTTGTAAACACGCAAACACATTTGCCTGATTAATTGCGTTTTGGTGTGGAAACGAGCATTTAGTAAATTTAGTTATTGTTGAATGCGGCCCGCGAGAGATTCACAGATGCTCCATGCGGCCCGCGGATATAAAAAAGTTTGCCCACCTCGTTAAGACGTTTATCGACGTAAACAATTGGTGTGGTTCAATGTTCCCTCTAATTTATTGTTCTAGATTTACGCTACATGTTTTGTCTGTTTCAGAATACGAATGCTCGAATTGTGGCACATACCCAATTTACAGAATAAGGAAAGGCGGGAATCAAAAATCAAATTTACGGAAAGTGCGGGAAAGCGGGAAACTAGAGATCCTAATGAAGATTAGAGTAATGGGTAGGGTTAGGATAAGGGTTGGTGTTAGATTTCTATTTGATTTGATTCTCGTATTCACGCAACTCCCGTAAATTAGAATTGCTAGTTCTCCGCCCCTTCCGTAGATTAGCGTTTCGATTCCCGCTTTCCCATACCCCGTAAATTAGGAACGCCCTAAATTGCGTTGCTTTTTCGAAGTGGCTGTATGGTTTAATATTAATAATTAATAACAATATTATGAAAAATTGAATTTCAAATCGTTTGTGTCTGTGTGCATTGTATTTCGTTTGTGTGCGCGCTCATGTATGCTATTTATAAACCTCTTTTGTATGTACGTAATGTCATACTGTTTCCCTCATTCTAGGGAGGCTATTTAATGGCAAACGTTCTCGTTTATTTTAATTTTTAATATAGTTATGAAATTCGATCTGTGACTTTTTAACATAATTTTTTTCATATGAATTTTTTTCGTTTTCTACGATTTTTTCCTACAACTTCGACGAATACCTAGATTCCAAAAGTATTTCCACCAATGCTCCTAAGTTACATTTTGACCCATTACCTCGATGTATACCAAACACCAACTCTGTGAACTGTCAATATTAAACGCATTTAACTATCTCCAGCAATCTCCTGTATTTTTTTTTGACGATACACATATTAGTTATTTTTGATTTAATAGCTTCGGCTACGGCAGTTTAGCCGGATGATAATTAGTTAATAAACGATTATTTCGTAATAATTGATGTTGTCTGACAGGGAAATGATATAATTGCTTTCCCCGCGCCGTGAATTGAGGACGTCACAATTGAAATATATGAGGTAATTATTTCGCATCAATGACCAAGATAATGACAGTTTGACTTTTGTACTATTTAAGTGTAAGTTACGGCAGAAATTGTGTCAGAAAAGTCGGGAGATCGTATGAAGTTATTCACGAGAGTATTTTTCAAATCGCAATATTCTGTAGTTTAGAGTAATGGGAGCTATCAAGAAAGAGAGAAAGATTATTTTATTTCATCCAATAACAGTGTGACGTGTAATTTGGATGATATAAATATATAAAAATTGATGTGTAAAAGAATGCATAGAAATATATAGATTGGTTATAGGCAATTTAATGGACATTTGGAAGTAACGATACGATCCATACGTCCATCAAAGTCAGTTACTCCCAGCAAGGGGGCTGGGGTGAGGATTGGGGCGGGGGTGATCAAGTAGACATTTTAAACACTAATAGTTCTAATTCATATTTATACATCTTCCATTTTCTTCATTCTTTCGGTTGTCCTGAGGTCGGTTTGAATTTTTAAGGCCTCAAAAACATATCAAATTAATGCGGATCCACATCAAGTTTATCGATATAAACTCAAATGGGATGTTTTTGCCGAAACTAGCTCTTTCTCAGTGTTTCAAATGTGTGTGTATTGCTTTCCAGAAATCAGTTGTTGCCGTATGTATATGTATTATAGATAACACAGATCCAAAATTATTTCCAAAAAAACGCATGGTCGTTTGAGCGAGTATATGCTGAGAAAAGTCAGTTAGAGCGAAATTTCAGTGTTATATGCATATAATCAATCAATGTACGGCCTGCGGCTCTCACGGCCCTCAAGTATCATCAAAAGATTCAGGAGATTTGAAGGTTATATGAGAGAAAATGAGCTATTACACTTTTTTCAGTTACTTGTGCATGATCGCGCTACAAATATATCATTAGAGGATTTTACTTTCTTTGTGAACCAAATATATTCGTTATTTATTAATAACGTCCATCTTTTTGACTAATAGTTAACGCTATTTACCACATTTTTTGTTGAATGTGGCGCACTAGAGACCTAACTAACATCCATGCGGCCTTCCGTAGGGGATGAGTTAGGGTTAGCTCATGTCAGGGACTACCCCAGGGGGTGCGAGTCAAAGAGGGAAAGTGTATATTCTATGAATATACCTATTTTCACTAATTCTTAAAAATAACTTTCATCTGCACTAAAAGCAACTTCATTATTTTGCATACTGTATATAAATTTAATGATAGTTTGTGTTTTGTGATCAAAGTTTGCAACCAAAGGTAAATTTTCACATTTTTTGTATTACGATGCTGTATTGAGCTTAGCTTATTCGTCCGCAATACTGTATGTGGTTCAAAAAATGTATTTTTATCCTAAAATCCAATATAACTTTTATCGTGGGGTGTGAAAATTAATCAAACATTTCCTGGTATGTGGGTGTGGATGGACATTTTCGAATCTTAAAAGATTCGAATCGAATCCGAATCTTTTTTGCCGAATCGAATCGGGCCTCCTAACAAAGAAGTAGCCGATGCTAAGATTTCAAATTATCAATCAAAAAATGGAAGATCAGACTGACTTTAATCTCATTGGAGTAGACGAAGAAATGAATAATCTACTACAAAAGTGACAAACTTCTCAAGAAGAAAAGCACAGTAGCACATCAAACGATAGTATGAAAAGTATAAATACGATATTAATATATCACTGAAAAATAGTTTTTGCAACATTCTGCTCAGTAAACTACAAGAATATATTCATCTCTATTTTATTCAGATTTCAATCAAATTCTTGGAATATTTTCAATCTCAAGAGGCTCCGATCGATTCCATTTATTGACTCAAGCCATTCATCGAATGTCTGAGATTCCTCTTCAGATAGATTTGATTTCATTATCTTGAACTTTATGTTTGAATTTAGAGATATAACTACTTTACTGTGAAACGATTGTAGCTCTATATGTTCAATAGATTAAGTTTTTAAGTTATGAGTAAACGATTAAGCAAATGGTGGAGAAAGCAAGGTAGGAGAAGGATCGACAAGTTAAAGGTATATGCAATGACATAAATGTTTATCGCTTGTTTGTGTAAGATTAGGGGAATTTAAAAGTGGTAGATATATATAGACCCACAGGGGTCGGTGGGTCTGTGCAGGGGGTCTAAAATGACAGGGATTGACAGAGGGTAAACATTCAGGGTTTGGAAAGTTTTAAATATAAATATTTGATAATAAACGCATGCAGAGCATATGATGAGAAGAAAAGCTAAGAACTGAAAATTACAAACAATAAAATTGTGAATATTACAGGGCACAATAGAGTAATTTTGGGAGACCTGTCATTTTGATAGACTTGGCGTGCAGAGAGAGAATTTTATTTTACTTTATATTGCCGCTTGATATAAAAATTAAATTTAGGACTTTCATCGTTCGAAAAACGAACTTTTACGTGTATCGTATGAAAAAATAACTTTTACAATTGAGTTATTTTGTGTCCTGTTCAATTTCGCTTTGAAAACACAATTATTCCTACAATTTTATAGCCGGTCATTTTGACCGGCCTCAAATTTTGACGACTGTCAAAGCCTTCAAATTGCCAGTCATTTGACCAAAGACTGGTCATTATTTTGTGCCGTTCATATTCTGTTGAATTATCAATTGGCATGACAGGGAGAACGACAATTTCCTAATAAGAAACTTCAACCTAAATTTTCAATGTCTATAAAGCTTCCATACTCCACGGTTTGAGAATCAGATTATACATTGATTGATTCACCAACGTTTCTTCGTGAAACTCTGGAACGATCCCCTTTTGTCTTTTGTCGAAGTTTCTTGAGAGATGAATTTAACGATTTCCTGTTCCTAAAACTAATTAGCTTGTTAGTCAGCGACTAATGGGTTTGTAAGAAGATTTAGCAGAAGACAGTCGATTGTTCGATCACGATAGATCAGCTTTCTCGTTATCTATGTTGTCACAATCACTTTTGTTTCAATGCAAACACGACAACAATCGAACGGAAACAAAATCGGAGCTGCCATTATTTACATCACAATATACTTGCGTGCCAGTGCCGGAATTCTTTTCTTGATTTTGCATCATCACGTCACAAAACCTCAGGTCGAGTTGTTATTTTTTAAAAGCAATGCTAGAAATAGGTTTTGTATCTCAGAGCGCCAGCTAGATCGTTATACACAAAGAATGAATTTATTTGCAAAACAAATACAAGTTTATATCGTGAGCGTTTACGGGACAAAGAAGTAGCGATGTCGCGTAAGGTGTAAGGATGGGAGATCTTCCACGACTCGGATTTCTAACCTTTGACGAAATGTTTGAAGATTTTGACTTTACACACACACTAGCATACTTGGCGTACTGAGTGAAAAAATTATATTACTTTAGTGCAGTGTTTTGCGCATGGTACCACCACATAACATATCTCATGTATGGCCTTTATAAACACAGTAGTTTACAACAAAACTGTAAATTGAAGCAATCCATCCATAAGCCAATAGATCTGCGTTAGTGTGGAAGAAGAGATAGGATTGGATGTTACGATTGACATATACTGTAATTGAACCGTGATATATTTTTTAAATTTTGTTATCCTTTTTTTTCATGAAGTAGGCTATCACCCGAACATGTTAAACTATCACCATTTTATCAATGCTAGGGTCAGGAGGTCGTGGTCAAGGACCGGAACTGACGCACGAATGTAACATGATATATTTGAAATGGTTTCAGGGATGACTTGAGAAGTTTAAGTTTAGAACAATTTCAGAGGGTGTCGACACCATGCAAACGATAGTATTATTCCCACAACACACATTATCAATAAGAGACTAAACAGCTCAGTTCATGATAATGACAAATCTTCCAACGTTTAAAGAGTGGATTATATTTGCATGCATTTTTATGATGTTAATATTGCATCGTAAAAGTTCGACCAAATGTTCGTTTTGAACAATAAATTAGGAACCTGGATGTCATGTCACGTCACTACTTCCATATTAAGTTATATTTATTGCTAATTCAGAGCAGTTGTATTCAGCCACTAGAGGGTTAAAAATTGTAAAAAAAAATATATTTTTAAGAGCGGAACTGACGCACGGATAGAGCGCGTGATCTTTTTTAAATGGTTTTAGGGGTGACTGCAGAAGGGGGAGATTTGTCCGGAATGTTGCTGTTTGTCATGAGAATGTATCTAAAATTCGAATTTGAGTGTAATTTGATCTTTCTCGAAAACTGTAAACATTGAAACGAAAACGATATTGTAAGAAGTATTATATAGTTTGGGAATTGATAAATACCCAGATATGTTTCATTGTCATTAATTATATATGTTTATTAGATTCAAGGTTAGGATTTATGTTACTAAAAGGGATTAGGTTCAGCATTTATTTATCAGTAGACGCAGTAGATATTCCAAGGATATTTCAAGCAAGTCGTTGTAGCTGCACTAGTTACCGTCAAAAAAGAGAATGTTCGAATCCGAATATATTATAACCCTGAGCGGAAGTGATGTAGGGTTGTTCAGTTTTACGCCCAGTTCGCTCCCAAACTTTTTAAACGTGGAGTTTGAAACCTTATAGCGAAAATACTGAATTATCAATTTTCATCTAAATGTAATATTATTTCGTTTATGTTCGAATATAATCTTTTAGCACCCACTCAATTAAAATAGCGGGTTTCCATCATAATATCTAGCTTCTTCTGGCCAAACCTGAAAAATATATTATTCAACAAAAATATTTACGTAATTCCTTCTGTTCCGCGTCGTTCCACCATTCCACCTCCATATAATTTCCCGTTCCGCCATGTTATTCAACCTCAGGCGCTTCAAATACCCAATCTCTCGTCACAATGAAAGTGTGTTGTTACGTAAACAATCGTTATGGGTAGACGTTGCCACGGGCAACAGCAATTAATATAATCTTTATGTAAACAAGATTAGTTCGTTATGTAAACAGTAAATCAATATGAAGGTGTAAAAAGAGTATCAGATTATGTTAACCCTTTCACAACCTGGGATGTTTGTAACGAGCTCGTAATCATTAAAATTTGCGTTTGAATTGCATGGAGCAGGTTAATGTGTTTTAATTTCACGCCTTTTTATTATTTGGATGCTGATAGTATCAATATCAATAGATACTCTTTAGATATGGTCTGTACGGTATCCAGACATTTCGCCAACATTCAAAAAATTATATCTTAGAGCTAGGTTTAGTGAAAGACGAAGGAAAAAAATGAATGTTGGCATAATGTCCGTTGACTTAATGTCGGGGATTGGGTCAGTATACATAGTTGAAGAGAGGAGCAATTTGTTGATTTATCAATCTGAGAGAACGTTCAGGAATACAACGGTTCAAGTCTGGGTATTGTCACCAGACTGTCTATTTCGCTCAGTTGAAAGTTCTCAGTGGTGGCCAACTGCAACACACTTTGTTTGTTGGTTATCAGACAGACTGGTGTTTGGTTTCGAGTATGTTAAAGTTCTCTGCGTCACAATGAGATCATTATTGCCGTCTCGCCACCAGTTGGCAATAAATTAGTACTTTTTAGTTAGAATTTGTTATCTAAGATAATGTATACATTTGTGTGCAAGGCCTATAGAATTTAATGATTTTACTAACCTTACCTTTTCCTGTTTTTCAGAACATCATGATACATAACCAATATATAAAGTACTTGCAAGTAAATTAATTGTAGTTGAGCCTGGACCGTGGACTATTGAATATTGAAAAGAAATTATCTGCAAACTGCAAATACAAAAAGAAAATAGAAGAAATGTGTGTATTCTAGAAAGCCTCGAAATTTACATTAACATTATCATCAGCTCAGGATAGTGACAGTGTAGATGAGGAAGAGGCTGTGCAAATTACAGAAGTCTGATTTTACTAAATGTGTGCTAATCGGGCTAGAGTTTGATTTAAGTAACAAATATTTTACATCGTTCAATATTATTCCACGATGTGAATCGCGGCGTGCAAGTCGATCTCAGGATTTTAGCTCAAAATTCCGAGTTGGGACTAAACTTCCCGTGTGAGTCGACCCCTACTGTACAACTTGTTTACAACCGGTGGAACCTTGTTTCTACAACTCGGTGATAAAGGGTCGCATTTTTCTCCCTATCATATAAGTCGACCCTAAATTTGAAAAGATTTATTCAGGCTTGAAAAGTCGACATGTACGACGACAATTTTCTGAAGCTTTTGTCTCCAGTAATTGGGCCCCAATTGATCTTGCGCTGTATGAAAGAGTAGTAAGACTTTTGTAAGATTAAATGTAGACATAGGCTCGTTAGTTGTAAGTCATGACACTGGCTACAGTTGTTTTTGTATAAAGTCAACAAAAGAATTGAAGCAGCTGTCTTCTGCCATCCAGGTGGGCTCATTGTTGCGTCACCTGTATCATTATTATCTCATAATGGACATCGTATCGCGTGCTAACTATTCATCATGAGGTTTTACTCCCATTATAAGATCACAAAGAGGAGAGTTCGTAAGTAACAACTTATGCATACTCAAATATAATTCAAATTTTCGTGTCTGTCTCTAAAAGCGATAGTTTTTTATTTCTGTTATTTTGATGCTATCTGCTACCTTATTACTGTATGATCATTTCAAGCATATTGCTATACTGTGTAAATGCCTCGAAAATCATTTATAATGACCCACCTAATGAATAATAACATTATCATAGATCGGGGAGTTAATTAATCAGAAAGCAGGTTATAAGATCGCCAATGCCAATGTAAGAGCCATATAAAATATTACTTCCAGCGGTTTGCAAACGAGATCATGCCTGATTTTATTTTTGAACTTCATAATTCTTGTGTGAGCATCCTTGTATCTTAGGCTACATACTTATCCACAACTAAAATGAAGCATAGGTAAAGTATAAACAGGTTGTACCACGATATTTCACAACTCTTGGAACAGGCGTGTGTTATT
>JAUELA010165940.1:0-13311 GCA_031471845.1 Boltenia villosa | reverse complement strand
TGTTTGTAGATGAATCTAAATCCATCTGTTCATTTGATGTTTTCTAGCTTTGTTAAACCTGTTTTTACGCTAAGTTAAAATTAAATTTGACGTAATCTCAAAATACTCTGCTCAAGTGGCCTCGATTCATCAATTTTAAGCAAAAAATTAGTTTGGCTTGAATGCCGAATCATTTTCCCAGCACCGTTTGAATTTCCGTCAAATTAGGGTACATGCATGCTTTTTTTTTGTTCGAATCAAAATTATGAAGGTGCCTGGTCTATGTAAAACAATCTTATAAAAACCGTATGCAATTCCTAAGTATAGTCAGTATGTTAGTAAAAATTTCTCTGTACTATATGATTCAGGTACTTATAGATTTTTGCTTGTTCCAGACCTTTGTTGAAAATTGCTAATTCAATTACATATTTGTGTAAGCTGCTGATTTAAGATTGACGTGCTTTATCTCATAAGTGTTAAGGTCGAAAGGCATAATATGTAACTCGTTAACTAATTTGCAAATAAATGATGACATTATAGAAACAATAGGCGTAATGCAATCTTGCTGTTATTCCACACAGAGTGACATCAGTTTTATTATGTAATACTACCAAATAAAATGAATTCTCTTGAGGTTTGTTGATTGCTTTGCGAAGTTTGTCAAGGTTATGTTTCTGATATGATGCATGATTGAGAGACAGTAAGAAAAAAAAGAGTAATTCTAGATTTGATTGGCCTAAAAGAATTACGACCTGAATTATTCCTAATTTTTTTCAAGTACGAAATGCGACCATCCGGTTCTACTCCGGCTTTGGAGAGGATAAGGAGACGTTTTTGGATAATCGTTGTAGTACCCACTTAATGAATATTTTTACGTTCAGACGTCAATAACTAGAAAGTAATTGATTATCGGAAATCATTATGAGAAGCTGATATGCATAATTACATCGGACGAATTTTAGAAGGTAATCTTTAAAAGCAACAGGTCCTACTTATCAGACTGTCAAGCTAGACTAGCTTGACAGTTTCTAGAAATCGTAATTATTCTGGCACTAAAGAGCATTATATGGCCACTAGGGAGGAAAACGTCAAAATCTTCTTCTCATGAACGACCCAACGCTCAACCATGAAACTTGGCACACCAAATTAGGTCGCTAGTCTCTTTAAAGTTTGCAAGGAGGTGGCGCTAGGGAGCATGGTTGGGTCAAAAATTGGGGGTTGGATTTCAAAATTCAGAGCTGCAAATGAACTGCATAACTCACGTTACGGTCCTTACAAAAACAAAGCAAACCGACAGCGTTTTTCATCTTGTCCAAGAATCAAGAAACGCGTGAACGTTCAACACATTGTTACATTATAAACTATCTAAGACCGATCGGGAAAATGTAATCAAATTGGTCTCTTTAATGTGAGACTCGAGTATCTATTAACTCGAGTCATTTGTTTCACGACTCGAGTCAAGTCAAGTCTTCAAGCGCCGAGACTCGAGTCGAGTCGAGTCATTGTAACTCTGCTTATGCCGCCACGATAGTATTCACTGCATGGATAAAATCAACAGTGATTTTATAATAAAGTTTTATGCTGTAATAATGTTCACATCTATTCACTTCATATTTTCGTCATGGCAGTGAAACCCGTGACTTTATTACACCCTTTGTGTGATTTAAAATCCAAATATTCCATCCTCTCTTCGACATGGGACATATGATAAACCTGTTGGTTTTGCGGTTGTTAATTATATGTCATGCATGGATGGTTAATATGTTATGCTTGAATGATTTTGACACGTCAGTTGTCATATGTTTCGCTGGTGGATGGATCATTCTAAACGTAAAGCATAACATATATATGCATTAATATTAGACTTCTTCTACCAAAGTTTTTGATATTGATGTTGTCATCACAAACATCTGACCATGAATTATTTCAAGTCTTTTGTAAAAGGAAGCGATGAAGCCCAACCAAGTGGTGCAGAAACGGTAATTTACTTCAAATTCATAAAATTATAGATGTTTGATAGGCATTTTGGTTATCGGTAAGTTTTGAGTTCACTTCAGTTTATGGACTATATTTTACGGACATCCTTAATGATGTAAAGAATTAATTATTCAGTAATTTTTTATTAAAAAAAATTAATGTATCATATTTACCCTCGCTTCATTGGAAAGCCGTAGTGGGCTTATGCATAACGCCTGATGCGACCATGCCGGCTTGTGAGCAGGGTGCTGGGTTAGGTAATAAGGGTCAAAGTCCACTTTAGTGGCTCGTTAGTATATACAATGCTCTCGGCTCTCTTAATAACTCTCACTAATCGCGGATTAGCATTTATCTTACAGCAGGGTTAGGGCTAGGTTAGGGAATATTATTTATAAAAATTTCTCCCATTTTCCATTCTTTTTGCAACCCTATTCACATAGTTGGCAACCCATGCTCAAGTGCTGTTGCTATGAGCGACATAAGGGCCCCTTCTCAAGAAGATCACCATAGGTTAGTTAGGTAATAGCCTACATATTAAGATTAATAATAAATGCATCAAATGCATCAAAAGCACCATCGTCATAAGTGAAATTAATGATCCGTAACGAACTGAGTGGATTATCCGCAATGAAGTGATGAGATTAAAAAACGGATTGGCTGATTTGTAGTGGACTCTAAATTTAGCGATACTCTGTGTTTTTTCAATGTGGATGTTGTGGAGTGTATCGAGTTATCTTATCCTGTGTTTTTCAAAGCAAACTGATATTAATGAATGTTCTTTCTTGAAAAACAAATTTTTCACAAACCTGGCAGTCGTTTGAGACATGATGCTGCTCTGAGGAGCGTCACTTCTCTCACTCACTACCAACCCAATCATGTGTAACGATTTATCGTGATTGGAACACTTTGCACTTTTTTGTGAATTGTATGGTCGAAATATATCTGCTTTAATCGGCGTTAGGGTTAGGTTATAGTGTTAGTGTTTTGTTACCTTATGCTTACTTTTGACTACGTTATTAAGCCTTGCCATTTAGTTGGCTACAGTTCTGTTTACATTTCACAGTACAGTTGTCGTTTTTAATGAGTGGGATATGGGCCAGGATGACCTGGTTCATGGTTCCAATTTCTCCTATAATTCTGCTGCTTATCTTTTATCGAATATCAATCGTGGATAAAGTGATAAAAATTAAGTAGCATAGCAATTAAAATTTGTAACAGACAATTTGAAATCGAAATATATCTGGCGAAAAATATGCAATAAAGATATAGTTATGTTTCATAAGTATTTCATCAAAATGACCAATGTTTTTAACAGGTTTCTCGACTTTGTGATCGCGTCGCATCATCAACCTTACTGGAAGATCGGAGGGATGCAGTACGGGCACTAAAATCATTGTCTAAAGTGAGTTTTTTTTCTTACAACATTATTTATTATTACATTTTTTTTTTATCAAAATGTACATTGAAAATTCCTGGATTATATTTTTACATTTTGATAACATTTTTTTTTAAATCTTTTGAACTAGAAATACAGATATGAAGTTGGAACACAGGGAATGTCTCATTTGGTCAACGTGATTGAAACGGACGCAAACGACGATGAGATCATCGCTTATGCTGTCGACACATTGTTTAATTTGATGTCAACAGAGTCTGATATGGACGGTATGTTCATTTTTTATTTTTTTATTTTCAAACAATGTATCATATTTAACCTCGACTCGCCGGAAATCCTGTCGGACTTATGCATGCACTCATGAATGTGTTAATGCCAACTTGCGAGCATTCTTACCTTGGATTGTGGGAAAGCCATGTAACTATCAAGGTTAAACCGCTCTGTAGTAGAGGTCTACGGAGTCACTAATTTTCTGACTCCTGATCCGGTTCTGTTTTTTATTTCAATGAACACTCCGATCCTGCTCCTGATTCTGCTCGCAATTTTAGACTTCGGATCCTGTTTCACACCTGCAACCTAATACTATAGGAACCTCTTCAAAATAGGTTGTAATGGCTCTCAATTTTCCGATCCGGCTCCGGATCCGGTCAGAGTATTTTTGGTTGACTCCGAATCCAATCCTGATCCGGTTCAAATATACCGAATCCGGCCGGATTTCACTCCGGTAACCGGAGTCATGTCGACCTTTACTCTGTCGTGGCGAGGAGTTCAGCGTCACCAGTCACTTACTCACATCAAGGATTAAGGTGAACACGGCATGTTGAAGTGAAGTGATCAAGCGTGTGTTGCAGGCATTGCAGTACTGAAGAAATCTGTGCATGTACAGCCGAGATTCGAACACTGAACCTCTCAGTGAGCATAGATGACTAGCCAGCGGTTTTACTGCAGATATTATGAACAAATTATGACTTTTTTATCAGGAGAAATTCTAATTTTCGTGATTTTAATCATGTTACCGAATTGTACTAAATGAAGATATGTTGAGCAAATTTTCTTAGTGGAAGCAATCTAATCCATATTTAAAGAATTATTTGTTGCCCAGTTTCACAATGCGAGATATCTAATATAATACTAAAACTATAAAATTGCTTGATGATTGATGATGATCCTTTTTCTTTGGAAAAATAAATGCTTTTTTATTTCACAGGGGACAATGTGGCACAACCAGAACTCACATCAACATTTATCGAAAAATTTATTTCCCAAGAGGTTAGTCCCATTACCTATGCTTATTATATATATTTCGGGGTAGAAGGAGTTAAGAATCACGACTTATTTTTCTATACTGACCGCTGTTTTCAAAATATGGAGAAAAAAAATTTCTAGCTATTTTCTAGATATTCAGTTGTATTAGGACTCTTCTTCTGAAATCTTTTCATGCCTTGCCCCCCTAGGAAGTCTTTGATTAATTTTCTCACTCCCTAAAAAGTAATATCGCATTTGAAAATTAACAAGTCAAAAATTTGATTTTTGACATACATGCAGCACATGGATGAACAAATTGAACTTAAAAAATTAATCTTTTGAAAAATTGTTCTGAAAAAATTGTTAAATATTGTTCTAAGAAAATTGTGAACAGTGAAACAAGAAATGCACTGTTTTTTTGCAAGCCATCTTTGCTGTTGTGCAAAATTATAACAAACAAAATTATCCCTAACCTCAAAATATAAAAAAATTGGAAAGTTAAGTTTGGTTGCACATATGCACATGTAGAATAATAAAGTTTAATAGAAATAAAGTTATTTATAAGAGTTAAATAGTTAGTTAACAGTTTTTTATTTCTAAAACCCAATTTGAATACAGTATATGCCTCCCCTCTTTGTTTCACCCCTGCACTGTCATCTCAAACACCCTGGGTGTGCAGCGCATGTTGGGAACCTTTGTATTAGAATGTGAATAAGTGAATTACTTTGCACTGACTTGGTTTTAGATGTTTGAACAGCAAACAGTCACTGTATTCTTTGAGATAATCATGCAGTATTTTTAATCTTATCAGATCAAATACAACATTGTGGCCATGTTTAAAAGTTGTGAATATAGGTCATGTAAATTGAATTTACCTAACATACTTTCAAGCCAGTTTGTACATAACAAATAAAGCTGAGTTGAAAGTATATTAGGCTAATTAATTTTATATTAGAAATGATTCTCCACTGCAGAGATTTCCAAACTTTTCTAGTTCCTGACCCACTTTTTACAAATACAATTTTTCATGAAACATTAGTTAAGTTTTATTAGCCAAACCAATTATATAATTCAAAAGGGCAGCAGCAATGCCTAAAAGCTCGATAATGTAAATTATGGAGAAATGGAAATTCATATTGTTTTGTAATAATAGCAATGGTCAAGAAGTTGCATGAGATGCATGCATCGCAGGGGAGAAAAGTTTCTGTTGCTAATAAATCTTATTTACGATAGAAAATTTCATATTAAGCTTTAAAAAAAAAAACTTTTTAAATTGATCTGAATATATCGATAAATTTGAAAAAAAAAGTATAAACCTGCGCGATAATTATAAAATTTCTTTTATCATTAAATTATCAATATAATATATATCAACAACTATTTGCGATGCACTTGGATATTATTGGTGACAAGCTCTGCTCTACTGTATGTTTCTATAGAAAATTTTGCTGAAATGAAGTTAATAAAGTTCATGATAGTTGTCCAAATACAATCGTCTAACTGAGAAAAACGTCTACTGTGTAACAGTATCAGATATTTTTCTTTATATTGATTATATAAATAGATACAAAAATCAGTATTGTTTTCTGCAGAAAAATGTGACCCTTATACTGGATATGATCGAACGCTACGACTTCTCTGTTCGTCTTGCTGCGGTTCGGTTAATCACCTCACTTCTGAGGGGCCAGACTGGGAGTATACAGCAGATTGTGTTAACAAAGCCGATGGGTGAGTGGAGGGTTCATAACCCTTGTGACTCCAATGTCAATCAAAGTTTGTGTGTCAGTCACAGCACACTCACAAAAAACATTGAACTTCAGGTCTTCTGATGAGATACCAGGGATCCAAATTGATTTTTTATTGATTGATGTATTGATATTCAATTTTTGCAGGAATATCTCGACTTATTGATCTGATGACAGACAACCGAGAAGTGATAAGAAATGACGTAAGTGAGAGAACTTATATTTCATTCAATCTCCGAGCTTCTCTCAAACCATAACTCCGTTGACCTTCTATCTTCTTCCAACTAAAAAAAAAAAAATTCCGAGATAGACCTATTACTGCACTTTGCCGTATTGCATACATTACATATATATTGCATATTGCACAGTTGCAGTAAACTTTGTCATGGAATTAATGCTAGAACATACTATTTATATATTTCAGGCGCTTCTCGTGCTGATTGAGCTAACTCGCGGGAACTCAAACATCCAGAAAATTGTCGCGTTCGAAAACGGCTTCGAAATTATTCTGGAAATCATCGCAGCAGAGGGCCTGAGTGACGGAGGTGTGGTCGTAGAAGACTGTCTTCTTCTACTCCTTCATCTTTTGAATAGAAACACTTCAAATCAACAATTTTTCAAGGTTAGTTTGTTTTTTCTATTGTGATTTCATCATTTCTAAAATCACCGGCTACTTTCAAAAATATGCATCAGCAATTCCACACAAATGCCTCACTTTCCAAGAGTCATATATGAGCCTAAAAAAGTTAGCCTATTTTGTAAAAATGAATCTGAAAGTATAGAAATGATTGAAGATATATTTTTTATGAGGAAAGTGTGAGCGTAATTTTACCACCCTGAAATATATATATATTTTTGCAGAACTGCACCAAATCTAACTGACATTAAAACTAACTGAAAGCATGCAAAAATAATGGTTTGTCAATTTTAAAAAAATGCAAAATAAATTAGAAATATTACATTGATGAGAAAATAAATACAGCAAAAACTAAACCGTCACCAGTAGAAACCGGTTCAAAAGTTGGCCAAAATTGCGAAAGGCAATTTCAGAAGACAAAATATTTTCCGTGTTATTACTCAGCGTTTTTTATTATAAAAATGTAGTAATGCTAGTAGCTGGTGAAGTTGGGATAACTTACGTTAGGTCACAGTGAATTACAATTGTGCCCAAGAAATATGTGAACTCAATTACTGGTAAAATAGAATGTTTTTAAATTCTTAAACCAGAAATTATCCTATTCATTGTCCAAATCAGTCATACAGTATTGTTTGAAAAATTTTAGTATAGACACTAGAACCAGAATCTGCTTGCTAATCAATCACTTTCAATACACTAAAGCGTCTTGTGGAACTAAAATAGTTTAGTACTAAATTGTGTAGAATATTGTATTTCTTATGAGAGCCACTATATTCCTCAAAAAGTGAAAAATATTTTTCAATGATATTGAGGAAATCATTTAAAATTGAACCTTAGATAATTTTTAAAGATTCTATTTGTGTCTATCTTTCCAGGAAGGCTCGCTGGTACAGCGTTTGACATCTTTTTTCGAAATCGACTCCGAGTCGGTCTGGTCTGCCCAGAAGGTTGCCAACTTGCATCTCATGATTAAGGTTGGGTCTAATCTTTATTTATTTATAGTTATTTCCGTGAAGTACTTTTGAGAATTGAACTTGATCTTGACATATTCCAGGTGATACGGACATTAGTGTCACCATCCAATCCATCAAACGTGACGTCGTCATGCCAACTCGTCATGCAACAATGCGGACTGTTACAACGTCTCTGCAACATGCTGATGGCAACTGGGGTACCCGCTGATATACTGACAGAGGTAAATATGGGGGATCCGGTACAGTTTGTGTCTTTACCCTAAAAAGAATGATTAAATCTCTATTTTGTTATTTTCAGACCATCAATACTGTCTCTGAAGTTATTCGAGGTTGTGAAGCTAATCAAATGATGTTTGAATCAGTTTACGCGCCATGCGAGCCCCCGCGGCCTGCGATCGTAGTACTTTTAATGTCAATGGTGAATGACAAACAACCTTTTGAACTGCGATGCGCGGTTCTCTACTGCTTCCAGTGTTTTTTGCATGGGTGAGTGGATTTAAAAAATAATTTCTCAAATATATTTTTTTTTCAAATGATAATAAATATTTTTGTTTATTCTGAATGCAGAAATCCAGCAGGACAAGCAAAAATTGTTAACACTCTACTCCCATCTTCATTAGAACGTAAGTTTGTATCATATTAAGAAATATATGAATCTTCTGCCCTTGGTAGTGTTTGGGTTAATTGAAGTTCATACTCAATTTTTTTTCTAACAGCGCAACAGATATCCGCTGGTCAACTTCTCTGCGGAGGACTTTTTGCAGCAGCCGACTCCTTGTCAAATTGGTGCTCAGCTGTGGCACTGTCCCACGCCATGTATGGCAACCTTGACATGAAACAACAACTTTTACGAGTCCAACTCGCCACTAGTGTTGGAAATCCGCCCGTCTCTTTATTACAGCAGATAACTAATATTGTTAGACAGGTGAGAATATACTCAATGTTTGAGTGGAAACATACTTAATGTTTGGATGGAAATATACTCAATGTTTGAATGGAAATATACTCAATGTTTGCGTGGAAATATACTCAATGTTTGAGCGGAAATATACTCAATGTTTGAGTGGAAATATACTCAATGTTTGAGTGGAAATATACCCAATGTTTGAATCAAAATATACTCAATGTT
Organism: Boltenia villosa; assembly: GCA_031471845.1. Taxonomy (NCBI): domain Eukaryota; kingdom Metazoa; phylum Chordata; class Ascidiacea; order Stolidobranchia; family Pyuridae; genus Boltenia; species Boltenia villosa. The sequence continues at coordinate 4,229 of JAUELA010165940.1, read as the reverse complement.
TGAGTGGCAATGTTTGAATGGGAATATACTCAATGTTTGAATGAAAATACACACAATGTTTGAATGGAAATACACACAAGGTTTGAATGGAAATAAAGCAATGTTTCAGTGAGAATATACTCCATATTTGTGTGGAAATTTAGATTGTTTTGTTCTGTTTCAACCAACATTTTCACTAGATTTGCATAAATGCCTATGTCACATTGTCTGCCATCTTGAATTTTTTCTATAAATTTTAAATATCTTAATGTTTTTACTTCACAGAATTCAATTTAATTTATTCATTATAATTTAGCTATTTTGCAATGTGAAAAGACTGACCGACCCAAGTATACAATTTAATAACTTTCTGATATTTCTTCTTCTTTTCTTTCAGTCTCAAAGTCTTCAGACAAGGATGGGCCTTCTTATTCTTCTGTGCAGTTGGTTGTCTGGTTGTCCCCTTGCTGTAAATCATTTACTTCATGATGCAGCTGCAATACCATTCGTATCCTTTGGATTATATAAGGAAAATGATTGACTTCATCATTGTTTTGTTTATTATGATTTAAAATCTAAATAAGTAGGCTACTGAATAGTGATCAATAATACAGCATATTGCACCAAGAAATTTGAAAAAAATTATGTTTGTAAGAGGCTATTTGATCCGAAACGGAACCACACAACTGTTAAAACAGTAAAATTACATACAAAGCTATAACTCACTTGGTAATCTTATACCATCTATCAAAATGCTTGATATGCCAATATAGTTAACATTTGCAAACCAAATTTTTTGAATTTCTTGTCAAATTTTGACAACTGTTGTAGAACAATTATATGGTAACGTTAACACATAACAAGTTATATATTATTCAATGGTAGGCTTTTTTTTATTAGTTAATTTTTAATTGGCTGGCTGTAGTTTCCTTAGCTATATATCAACAGCTTCTGAGCCAAATAGCAGAACATGGAAACGAACTTGATCACCTGCTACACGGAATCTGTGCACTTCTACTTGGAATATGCATTGTTGATAATGACGGTTCGGTTCCCCAATGTACCAAGTAAGAATCGTACTATTTCCATTTAAATAACTTTCATTGTAAATTGAACTCTCTAATTCAACTTTGCTCCTGTAAAATTAGGGACAATTACTATAAATCTAATGAAAATTTTAAAAAGTGTCTTAAAGTAAGTTTTGTAACATTATTTTTTCTTAAATTTAAATTTTCTTTTGATAGAGGGTTGAACAAAATTCCCCTTTCTAGTGTCAAACTATGAAAAGTTACATGCTTTGAGCAAAAAATAATAATTCTAAATCGTTTTGCAGAGAATCTTTGATCGAATTGATAGTCGCAAGAGTTGGAATTGAGCGGTTCTGCGACTCGCTGGCCTGCGTCACGAAGCACGATTTATATTCCAAAGCGTTTCAACGTTCCCAACCGGTCGCAGACAACGCGAGCAACATGCTTTTCGATCACAAATTTACCAAATTATTTAAAAATTCCGAAGGTTAGTCGAATAATATTAATTAATGATAATAATTTTTTTGTAAAAAATATTTATTTTGAATACTTTTTTCAGTGTTCAGATTATTATTATGTACAGTTTAACTATTCCAGTATTTTTTTTTATATTTCCTTTTTGTCATTAAAAAAATTAAGAGATGCTAAACCCTGCATCCCATGTTAAAATTGTATGATATAAAAACCTAATTTACTGAATGCTTTCTGTAAAAAAAAAATTAAAAGGATCATGTTGATTTTTTAGCTGCTAGCCTTCAACTACATTGCCATGCCAGTGTATTTTGATGGTATTTATTTTCAACCCTTTTTAAATTCAACTGAAGTTGTCTTCTCATTCTCAGACAACATCGTAAAAATGGTCTCGAATCTGGAGGATGTGAAAAAAGAAGAAGAATCCAAGGCTGCCATCAAAGCACATGACTCGATTGTCAAGGAATATCAGACGCTGATCAGAAACCAGGTAAGCTGAGATATTGAATTCAAAATTTTAACTTGAAGTATGATATTTGACTATAGATGCAATAAAAATTTGCGCAGTAATACTGTACCTGAGTTATGATAGAGATTTGTTAGAATAATTTTAGTAAAAAATTCTAGATTTATTTGAATACAATAGAATGAAATTGTATATGCAACAAGGATTTGTTTTTTTCCACAAATTTAGGAAAGAAATTATCCAAACTTAGTAATTGGTAGTATCTGACAAAATTACATACTTTTACTGAATGCAAGTGAAACAAGCGTTGGGAATGAAATTTTTTAGATTTTTAAGTTTTCCTCCCAAATGGCCGTATTATGCACTTTAGCGCCAAGATATTCAATCGGTGTGAAGTGTCGTGGTTGTTTTATTATTGTTGAAAATTTGGGGTGTGTAGGTTGCCGAGATCAGGAGATATTAGATGTATGTGAAAGCAAAAAAAAAGTAACAATACCAATTTCAATATACTTGACAAGCTAGCTATTCTAGCTTGACAGTCTAATAAGAGAATACAAGACTATTGAACATTGACTAAAATAAGTGTGGTATTAAATTAACTATTAAGTCTTAACTTTGCCAGTTATAACAAAACCATGAAATACTGCTCCAGCTGAAATGATTACGATGGTTACCGCTTGTCACCATTGTTATAGCAAACTTCGTCATTCTATTCCAACTTTTCTGGATTTCCTTGTTTTTCTCTGGATTTTTATATTAGTCATTAGAGATAATATTTGATGGTTGTCATTTAGCTTATTCTTTAAACTTCACAAATCGGCCATTTTGTGATGCCCAATAAACAATTTGCCAAATTTATCAATCAGTTAATTACCGTCTTTTTCTTTTTCAGGACTCAGAGTTAACGGAGCTGCGAGCCCGAGTGTCTGATCTTGAAACGAAATTAGCGCACTCGAATGGACAACTGGAAGAACGGTCAATGCAAGTCCAGCAGTTCAAAGATCAGTACAACATACTCAAGATCACGCAAGGTGACTGACTACATAAAAAGTGTATCCATGTAGATTGCATGTAGGTTTAGTGTACCCGTGTAGATTTTATGTAGGTTTATGTACCCGTGTAGATTTTATGTAGGTTTAGTATATCCATGTATAGTTTATATGTATGTTTAGTGTATCCATGTTTATGTAGGTTCAGTATATCCATGTATATTGTATGGGGGTTTCGTGTATCCAAGTATATTATATGTATGTTTAGTGTATCCATGTAGATATTATGCAGGTTTAATGTGTCCGTGTATGTTTTATGTAGGTTTAGTGCATCCATGTAGATTTTATGTATGTTTTGTTATGTTATTTTTTGTATAATTGAATCTGAAACCTTTTTATGGAAGGCTTGAAGATTTTTTTCGGATGAAATCCTTCTCTTGTCAAAATGTTCTTGGATAAATACTATATTTAACATATAATTGTTTCAACCAGTAATTAGAAACATTTCTGATGCTGACTCCTCCAAGAATAGCCCCGACTCCAACTTACCCTTGATTTCAACCTCGTTGCTCCCCTTTCTCTTAATGCCCCCACTTTGGTGCTGTTAATATAACTGATTTAACTTTAACAGTGCCGGGAGCTTCAGCAGGAGCTATTTCATCAGATTCAGCTGAACTTCTGTCATCTCTTACTGTACAAGTCGAAGAATTGAAACAAGAAAACGCAGAAAAAACATCGCAACTCGCCGAGAAAGAGGACATCATCCAACAACTGGTGAGAAATTGCATTCTCGATTCACGATTCAAAAAAATTACTTGATAGCTACCGTTGAGTATCGGCATTCTCAATTTCACTTTAGCATATATAAAAAGAAGATATGTGTTTATCACATTCTTCAGTATTTATGAAAATATGTGATTGTGGATTTAGCAAGAGGGCAAAGCATTTGTTGTATTAACCAGGGATGTCTATTATAGCTCTAATACAGCAAGGAATATACAGGGAAAAATGAGAAAAAAAAATAGAAGAAAAAGATGAAGTAGAAAAATGATTGTAAAATTTTTTCAAAACTCGTGCTGTAAAATAGGAAATATATAATAGTGTAGATATATCGGTAATGGGCAGAGTTTAGCTTATTCTTATTTAGTTTTAGACTCCCTAGAACTTGATCCTTATTCCCTATGAAATTCTTAATTCAATATCTTATAATTAACAGCGTAACGACCTAAACGGCCTTGAAATCCGTGCCCTTCAACTCTCATCTTCCGACGAAAGGCAGCAAACCGACAACATGCT
>JAUELA010165830.1:0-13320 GCA_031471845.1 Boltenia villosa | reverse complement strand
CGAGTTGCCATTGATTGTTAAATCATTATTTCGTCACAGAGAATGAAAACAACATTTGCGTTCGCATCGTTTTTGCTGATAACTCGATATTCCCACAGATTATTTCACCATTATCTCGTCACAGAGAAAGAAAACAACATTGCGTTTCACCAAGTGCACTCGTTAACGGGCACAATACAAACCTAATAAAACAGGTTTCTTAAAACAGTGTCATAGCTTACCGACGCCGTTTTCGAAACTGGTTGACCCAATGGGTCACGGGTAGTCTAGTTTAATTTTAATTAGGAAAAATTGTGTCTATTTTAAAACAATGAAAATGCCGCTAAGTTCAATTGGCAAAATACCTGGCCATAGGTTTAGCATCATTTTAAAGATGAGGTATTGAGTGTTGAGTAGGGCTACCATATTTTCATCACCTCAAAAGAGGACGGTCTATAACAGGGATATAGGGACCGTTTAATCCGATAACAACTTAATTTCCTCCACTAAACTGCAGCGCACTGGACATATATTGAGCACGTGTTGCATACTTTCGAACAAAAACTTTATGGGTATGAAAGTAGTATGTCTTTGTTTTAATGGCCGTAACATTTGCATATCTTTCACGGCCGCACACTACCTCTCTCACGACCGCAGGTTGCACACACCTGGTCTATACAATACCCCCGCTACCTAGATGGAGCGCGTCGGGCTCGTAACTGAGATGTTGTGGAGCACAAGGATGCTCGAAGAAGAATTAGAAAAGTCCAAAAAAAGGTATCATATTGTTTGGTTAGCACACAGTTACACGTCAAAAAGCAATATAATACTGCAAAGTTCCCTTTTAGCGTAATTAATACATGGACATCCCAATCGCAGGCTTCGCTCTTTTGCTATAATTAAATAGCACGGGCACAATAGCGACGGAAATTTTTTTTTCGTAAAATCCTTAGGCGAATTTCCGAAAATATGCAGTTTTGAAATCTGGGTGATCCAAAGTGTCACGGGTAGTCTAGGACATTTTAATTCCCGATAAATATGTAACTGTAACTAATATGAAATGCAAAATGGAGGTATTTCTGGCATTTTTGACTGACCTAGGAGGATATTTCATTTGTTTTGAAAAAATAGGGACATGTCTTGCAAAAAGAGGTCATATGGTAGCCCTAGTGTTAAGGTATTGTTCTAAAATTTGCATTAGGTCTTTAATTCAAGAGTGTATATCGCACGTTATATTGCTACTGATTTGCTTTTCCTGCAATTTAGTTATATCAAGATGTAGAAATCATGTAAGATATCATACCTTCCATCACATATCAGCATTGGGTCAATGCATTCACCGGATGAGTTTACGCAGGACACTCTTCCAGCACAAGATGATCCAATTTCTGTGATAAAACAAAAGGGAATAATCAAAATATGAACTGTAATTGCGAATGTTCAGATGTCCAGACCTAGGACTGACTTCTTCGGTTCTCTCTAGCACCAAATATACAAGTCGCGGGCCAACAATCAAAACTAGATTTTATATTTTATTTTTATCTCTTGTTTCTCAATAATCGATATTACTTTTTCAACCAAAAGTGTCACTCTTCAACCACTAGTGTCAATCATTATTCAAATTTGTATTATGCTGCATTTTTGGAAACGAGTGCTACTTAATTTCCACAACGTCAGCAAAACTCTTCAGAAATCATAACTATTATTCATTACTTGTGCCAATTTGTACGGTTCACTTGTGAAGTTTTTAGGCAAAATTAGAGAAGATTTTGATGAGGTTGAACAACAAGCAAAATCCACCTTTCCAAATATTAACTATAGAACTGTTGAGAAGAGACGAAGAATAATGTAACTGCAAGGAAATGACAGAAGTGCACCTGATGCCTTAGATAAACAATTTCAAGAGATAAGTTTAGGATAGGATCCTTCTTCCTATACTAGCCGCAATTTAAGAAAAATAGCTAATGTTTACAGTGATGTTGCACAATTGTTTTCCTTACCTGTTAATCTGAAAGCATTTGAGCAAGAAATTCAGATAGGTGTTTAATGTTTGATGGTAGTACACCTAGAAGATGTCGACATGAAACTTACTAATGGACTTTTACTCTTTCACGTTTATCAAATTATTTGCAAAGAAAACTTGAAATGGCCGTCCCTATTCAAGACTCAGAAAAATCAAAATGAAATAAGGTACACGGTGTCTCAAGAAAGCACTGAGTATTTTTTGCATTGTAAGTGACAAACTTAGACGGACATATTTTGATGAACTTTTGCATGACTTCGCTGTGAGAAAGGTATAAAATATTTTTAATTCTACTGTAGGCGTAGAGGATTTATCTAGTTTCTATTTTGGTCATCAAATGTCGTCTTGAGATGTGAAAAAATAAGATAGAGAGAAGGAAATAATATTTGATAAGAGAGGAATAAAGTGCCTGTTTTTTAGAATCCGGGACATTTAGTCATTTTATGCAGAGCTGTCATTTGTCCAATATTGAAAAATTTACATATTTTTTCTTTGTGTGTCCACTAACCCTAACCTCAAGATATAATTTTTTTATGCTGGCGAAATGTTCATTGGCTAAATGTCCGGAAACCTTATATTTTACTATCATTGAGGGTTAACATTTTCAATGCATGATGAATAATAAGAATTTTAATTTAGTGTTGATAACTTTTGAGAGATTTACTGTTACATAGTTACTGCCTTGATATAACTATATAGGTGTATAAGTATGTTTAATGTTGTATTTTAATGCTAGATTACATTTTTCAATTTTAAACTAAACCCAGTAAATTGACTGGATTAGTCTATTTTTTAAATTGGTAATGCACATGTATTGAGCTAAAAGCATGTACGTAAAATACATGATTCTTTCCTTTGAACAATGTCGAATTTTCCAGCAACGACGGTTATATGTTGAAAAATTGGTTTTTAATCGGTTCGGTTACCAGCACCCGCCATATACACTTCGTGGCTCCCATTTTTCCATTTTCAGTCTGTAGCCCCCTTAAAATGTACCAGATCCACATTGGGAGAATATGGCCCAGGTGGAGAATGACTGCGTTAGTAGATAAAATTGGGAGATTGTTACTTCTAGCAATCATTGTGTATCATGCGGAAATATTAATTAGTACATGAGTGATAATGATGAATGACAATGACTATATATAGTATTTACAACTTACCCCAATTGACTAGCATGCAAATTGAGGGCGGAGATTTCGCTTTGGACGTAGTTTGACAAAGGCATTCATCTGATAAATCGAAGCAATGCACAATTCCATCACACAATTTGCCAACTGAGATGACCTTTGAACCTTCCAGGCAACGGAAACATTTGCTGTTCGAACTAAATTGAACTAAATATAACAAGTATATTAGTAATTCATCTAGTGTAATCGTTAACTGAAGAATATTTTAAATAAAGCCTTTCATTTCACTACAGATTTTCTCTTCTGTTTTGATATTTAAGTTTCACATTACGTCCAATTCTAAATTTTATGAAATAAATTTTTGAGAAATTTTAGGAATTCTACTAGTAAACTGAAGATAACTTACTTAGCTTAGTTGATTACCTTTTTTCGTTTTGTTAGGCGATCGCAAACAGAACTTAAAGCCATATTATTCAATATAAATATGAGGATAATTTTTGTGTTTTTTATTTTGGTCTAATTTATTAATGAAATATTCAACGTTTGTATTCCAATCATTCGTCATATATTAGATTAAGTGGAAGTCATAACAAACGAGTGCTCATTTTGAAAGCACGTTTTAATTCTGGCATGAGCATCTGGAGAAAAACTCTAAATTATATATGATCTATTGTAGGTCTACGTCCTGTATATACGGGACATTCCAGGTATTCGATTATTTTGGCCCCTATCCCGTATTTATGTGAACGGGACACCCACACTTTATACCTCCGTCGATGCCGAATTATTTTTAAAATAATTTATTGAAAATCCCCAAAAAATGACTCAATTGTCTCATTAAAATTATGCTGGTAGATGTAAGCCACCAAGTGTGTTTATATCACATTGATATTTTCTGTTGATTTTGAGAAGTTTAATATTTTTGTGACGCAAGGTAATGAAGACAATTTCGTGTTTTTATAGTTAAGTATTTGCTTTCGAAAATATTGTTTGGTAGGTCATATAAATTAGAATTCATTTGAATTCAAATTTGACGATGTCCCGTATTTGAGTTTATCAAATCTGAGAATTCTTTCCATTGGAACAAGGGCTTGGAACGAACAAAAAGTTGGGTTATATAAGAATATGTAAAAATGCTTCGAATTCTATTGTCTCCAGCAAAAAAAAGATAATAAAATATGCAAAATCGCTGCTCTATTGAACCAAACAATAAAGGAAGTAGTTAACCTGCACTCTTCCGAGTATTGTTACCAGATTCACAGAGGCATTCATCCAGACCTGGAACGAACGAATATGAAGAGTAAAATTATTGCATCCATTTGAGGCAAAATAATATTAACATTTATTGAAATATGAACTGAATGATACAATGTCACAATGGGTTTTGTCTTATTTAGGTCATGCACTTGCAAGCTGTCTTACCGTCACCACAATCGATTCCTCCATCGCAGATCTCACTTGCATGTAAAATACATTGGATTGATGACTCAGTCCTCCAGTGTTTACCCTGGCAAAGCATTCCATCATCAGGAGAGAACGTAGAGGGGTTGTAACCTTGCTCGTCACTTCCGTCACTGTAAGTACAATGAGATTGTAGTTTATAGCTTGCGACGAAATGTAAGGAATGGTAAACACTTCATGCTGAGTGAAGCGAATTTGAATTTGAAGCGCATTCATGAGGACATTTATATATATATTGATATTTTGAACATTTTGGTAGAATTGATCGCGGGCAGCAGGTGGGTGCAAAGGGGGGTGGGGGTTGCTTGAGCACCTTCTCCTTTTTATTCTTCACATTAAAAGTTCTCTTTTAGTCAAAATTATATATAATATTTTAATAGAATAAACGTTACTAGAACTTAATTGTTTTCAGTCACTGCTTTCACTATTTCTAATTAAGTTATTGTCAGAAGGCAAAAACTCGTAAAATGTTTGGTTGCTCATGATAATGCTGATCAAGATAAACCAAAGGCCAATGTCAATGGTATGGAATTAAAAAATGTTCTTGATAATATATGTATATAAGTCCATGCTAAAAAAAAGAATTCGTTCTTCTTTTATTTCTTTATTCTTTTTTGTGTATCGGCCGTAGCGCATCCAGGATGGGTATCACGTGCCCCGTGCATGACTTCGGAGCCTATCCAATTCAGTCACAATAATAACCTATTAAACTTGTAAGAATGTCATTCTATAAGAGGTAATTGTATGTGACCTTAATTTTTCTGCAAAAAATATAAAATGTTTGACACGAAGTTGCATTTCTCGACATATTTTTACATTAAAACCCATTAAATAATGTAAAGCCTCTTGTTCTGGATTAATGTAACAGCGGAGATTTTCCAAATGTAAGGCCGCACACGACCTCCTATTAATAGTTCCGTTCCGTTTAAATATGTTAAATATCATTAACAAAGGTGTATTTAAACTAAGCACCTGCCCTTCAGAGAGTCTGTTCACGTCACTGGACTGGCGAGTACATTTAAATTCCTCAACTTATAATGACGTAATACCGAGTCCTATTAAAACGACCATTTCTCTTGCAATGCTCATACTCTTTATCCACTGAACTCTCTCATGTAATTTACCTCCATCTCCTATAACCTTCCACTACGAATATGATTTTATTGGCAGTTATATTCAAACAGAGAACACTCATCAGTTAATTTTCGTCACGAAGTCGTTATTAAGTCATAATAAGAAACGCACTGCACAATGCAACTGAAAGCCTAAGGGGCTAGAAGTAATAGGGCTCGCGAGAAATCGTGTTCAATAAAAATATTATAATATCGCCAATATCGACTTGATCACTAACATTTACTCCTGTCATCATGTGATGTGAAACACAATACCCGCAATATTCCACATAGACTTGCGCTTCGCGTGAGGAAGATCTGCTGCACGGACGATATCTTTCACAATCACTCAACAGCAATATATTAATACCTGAAACTAAAAAGGACCATCGACGAAACAGCACGTGAATAACCGCGGATATTCGAGAGCCGTTCATCACCACTTCCCACCGAGGCTTAGAAAATTCAACAACATATAACGTTAAGAGCGAATACATTTTGAACAACGTTGAAAGAATCAGTCAAATATGATCCAGTCACCACCTAATGTGTACGTAACATATTGGTACGAACAGTGCTCAAACACTCGAAGATCAACCCGCGAAGAATGGATTTTTCCACTGCAAATTACCAATCACAAATTTCAAAATTACACAACTTGCGCACACTCTCGAGAATATTTCAGGTTCTCAAGCAGTAATACAGGATAAGCATAGTGTACGTGATAACATACAAGCTTTGTGAGATGCAATATCTTTGAGAGACGAACTGAACAGCTGAACATCTCGTATTTTGAACATCTCAGGGATATCCGACAAAAGCAAGACAGTCACGTCGCGGAACCATTTCAACTCCATTGGACAAACAGCGTCTTATGTAGCCGTTTGCGGTATTAAGGAGCTAACGAAGGGTGACACTTACAATAAAAATCAAAAGTAAAACTTTGGATATTTAAAATAAAAAACAAATGAACCCGCTGGGGTAAACGCTAAAGACATACATTTTATAGCGACTTATTACGTACTTTTTGTTAGATTGTGGCCTGAAAATCACGCCAGCTTATTAACCGCTAAATATACATGCATTTATGTAAACCACGATATCATGATACAAAATCATTTCTTGTCATAACGTAATGACTTTCAATTCCGCAATAACGATTCTGTTATCATTAATGTGTTTCTCTGTGCGGTTATGTATTATGCTTCCTCTGATGAAGCTAGAAGTTGTGATCTAGTGAAAGCTTACGAATTCAAACTTTTACTTGTACAAACAAGACTATGTCTGATATTATTTTATAATATCGATGAGCAAAAAGATCAGTACCGGAAAATATTATGATCGCAATTCACCAGATTACATTAATGGTGAGAAATGTTATAGGCGAGAAGATGAGCACAGCTACGATGCGCGATGTGTCACCATGCCCAGAAAGTTAAAGCCTATTACCTCGTTTGACAAAAAATGATTTGATGGAGTGTATTTTTCTTATCTGGAAAATTTTAAATACTGGTAAATTTTACAAATTAGGACCAAAACATATAAACATTTGGAAGTAATGCTTTTAGGACGACGTAATGACGTCACATGTTAAGCTTGAAAATGGAAACGTAGGCCTAAAGCTCTGTTCACATTAGTATTTTGTATACGGAGAAGAATAATGACGTCACAACATCAGTCCCAATTAGGTATTTTTACAAAAATAGTCATATACGATAAATACTTGAGAGAACTGCTCACTGTCTAACATAATTGTATGCTTTGTGTAATGTAGAAGTAATTTCGTTGTTAAAGTTTAAGTAAGTGTAGTGGTCTACTAAGCATGACATCGACGCTTTGTAAACATCAAATACGAAAGACTTTTGAAGAACAAATGTGAAAAAATAAACAAAAGTGCTTTAATGAATCTTATTATACATCTGGTTCATTATATATTAGATGTAAGTTATTGAACGGAAATTTATTCTATTCAACAAAGGATGTCTACAATATTCTGCAACTTGATAAAAAGCAGTTTCATTGCAAGCTACAGACAATCAATTCGTCAAGGTAATACATACTTGCAGTCTTTGCCACCATCACAGAAGTCACTACTTCTGATGCATTCCGACCCATCCTTGCATTTGTACTCGTTGGACTTGCATGTTGCATCTGTCAACGAATATATATAATTTGTGAAACAGATCTTAGTAGTACACCCTCTGAGCAACCAAGGCTCTCTTTGCAAAGCTAAATTTCCAAGTTATGACGTCACTACACTTATTACGTCCATTCTGAGGAAAAATAGTGGAACAATAATAGATGAATCAAAATAAAATGGCGGGAGGATATATATATCAAAATTTAGTTTGACGTCATTGCTCATTATTACACTTATCATTATATCGTTGTTTGGAAATAAACACCATTCGAATTTACACCCTTGGAATTTATGTAGCTAAATTTGGAGATATATCCATTTCGTGCGAGTATTGGATTTAGGAAATCTATTTTGACATTGAAATTGTCTTAATTCGCAAGCAGTCGTATCATGCAAGTGTATACTGAGTGGGATCTCTTTCGAGTATGGTAACTGAGAAGGCGTCAGCTTCGCTTTTCGTGACAAAAGATGAAAGAAATTACTTGATAGTGAATGAATACCAAGTAATCCTGAACCTATTTTCCCGGATATCAAAATACTAATCACAAAACGTGATCAAACAGTAAACCTAAAATAGCAGCTAATACAAGAATTTGCAGATGTTTTCGTCTGCAGCAGTGAACTCAAAGGTATGCATATGAAATACGGTGCCAAAACTCTCTTGGACGAGAAAGTATCTAAGTAATGGGAGACTTGCAGAAACTCGACAAGCATGCCAAGCGACCCGTTTATCCGATGGTCACACCGAGAGAAGCGATTGCCTCAATACCAACTGATGCTACAATATGTAACACCATGGACGACAAAAGCGGATACTGACAGGTACCCCTAGATACAGACAGTCAACTTCTGACTATGTTTCTAACTCCATTGCGACAGTTCAACTATGTACATTGTACACGCAACAGTGGGATGGATTTCAAGCGGTGATGAATAAAATTGTCGGGGAGACAAAGCTTTGGGAGACATTCCGAGAACTGAAAAAGCTGTCACCGATATTATTGCACACGACTAAGACTTCGATTCGCAAATCAAACATGTTCGTGCAATAATACAACGATGCATGAAGCACTGCAGAACGCTCAAACCAGTCAAATTTTGCTTCGCGCAAAAACAAATCGATTATATCGGATACAAAAACACTACCCAAGCAGGCAAGCTTAAAACAATAAGAGACTTCTTCGCATCCACCAACATCACCGAACTCGGCAAACGCATAATCACAGCGTGTTAGAATAGAACTGGAATGTATGGGGTGTACGCATGTGCAGACTCTCTACAGCGACTTTCTCAATTCAAGATTAGAGTGGATCACTATCCACAGATCCCTATTGCCAACAATTATTAGATCAACGCAATTTGTTCAACGCAATTGTAGATCCACGTCTGCAACGTTTCAAACATGAGATCTCCCTGTTCTCCTTCACAGCAAATTGGAGAAAGTGAAAAATCAAGCTGCGCCATTCAGACAAACTGTCGACAATCCTATTCCAGATGATGCAAAAGATATAGTCGACAAAATATACAAGAAAATCAGGAGACCTTCATCGAGAAACTTATAGCAAAAGCAAATCAGACAAACTTTTAATTACCACGGTCGCAGACGAATTTCCTGCTGACAAGAAACATCTAAATGCAAAACTATTTCCATTTTGGAATGCACGTAATACACCCTCAATAGATGATGGATTAATCTTAGGTGGTTAACGAATTCTCGTGCAATAGATAGCTAGAAAAGACGTAATTCGGCAAGCAGTTTGGTACCTGCGTTCAATTCTGACATCACTAATACCATCGAAGCTTATAGCTCATGCCTAGAGAATCGCTACAGCTTACCCAAGGGAACATTCCCTATGGAACCTATACCCATCCAGGATCTTCAAATCTACTTTGGCGGAGTTCTTTACCACAAGCAGTACCTCCAATACTGTGATCGCTACTATGGCTGGTCATTCGTCATATCTTTCCAACAGGACACCACAAGCAGAAAACTGATTCCTTGGCACAGCAATTTTAACATACTGTGACATTGTGGAGAGACTGCGGACATCAACTTACAAATTTCGCAGCATTTTGCAATCGATGTCAAATACTCTCCACATTACCCAAAAATAAATAACGATGCTGAGTTTCTTATCAACAAGACGATTGAGCATGGAGATATCAACACTGAAGGATTCAATGAAGCATTACTCGAATTACAGAACAATTCAAACTGGAGTGGACGATCTCTTGCTTAATTTGCCATTCAGCTATCCACTTCGTTCTAATGTCCCTGTACAGAGGAGAACATTTATATCGGAATGACAAACCTCTTCAAAAGAGTTTGACAAGAAGGCAGCAGCACTGCATGCAAAAGACAAAACACGTTATGACAAATCCACCACCTTTCGAAAAGACACTTTGTACCGCAGTTCACATACAAGACACCAAAGTCCGGAATAAAATCGGCATCGTCACTGATGAAGAAAATTTTGACTGCCGATCTATATATATTTGTCCTTTTCTCAATTTTTGTAAATTTTCTCAGGTTTCTTCACGGTATAATAACTTTATACTTTTTTAAAGGCGAATACGGGTAATTCTGGTAGTATTTTGTAAACCGATGACGATGCAGTAATTGTACTGAACATGGAGAACTATTGCTAGAGTGCTCACTTTTACACAGATAACACTTGAGTTCAACTCACTTGGTCTGCAAATATCCTTCTCCTTTCCAGCTTGGCTTGCTGGTAGAAGACAGATGTTGTTCAACCTGTACATATTACGACAAGGAATTCCGTCTTCAGCTGTGTGTACAGATGCATTGAAGACAACCTCATCACTCCCATCACTGGAATAAAGTAATATTATTTGCTTCCACTTCTTTGATTTATCCCTGAACAGGATGCTTTCAACTAATTATAGGTCGAAGCCGCGATTAAACAAGAGTTTTATCAACCTTAGTATAAATATGAATACTTAGATTGTTTCACCCACTCACAGTTGAACATTTTCATACTTTTCTTTAGTTTTGTACTTAACTTAATTAGCCCATTAAGGCTGGAATACACGTACGCGGTAAACGCACGCATTTTTTCGTTTGTTTCATTACAACTGCGCGGCTACGTATGGAATTGAATGTATTACAGCCTTTACTAAATAGACATACTAACTTAATTACATACGATGTATCAAAAATCAGTACGAAGCAAGAAAATCATTAGTAAAAAATACTATGGTCTCAATTCGCAAGATCACATTAATGGTGGAAAATGGAGATCGGTACAGCTACTGTGTGTTGGGACCATCAGGCTGTGAAAGCTTGAGTTTTGGAAGCTGATTTACATAAACTGTTTTAATTGAGACTCTACATGAGTATTTTGGATGATATTTCAGTACTTTTGCAAATATATATACTTTTAAAAGTAATGCTTCAAGGAGGACGTAATGACTTCATGAATTGACTGTAAAAATGAAAACGTTTGCCCAGAGCTATCTGTCCACATCAGTATTTTGCATACGAAGAGTAATACGTCACATTATGTCAGTCTTTTTACATTTTTTTCACAAAAATATACATCTCTGGTAAATACTTAAGAAAACTGCTCATGTTAGAACATATTTGAATGATTTATATAGTGTAGAAAGTTTACGCCCCAAATTCTCCAACTTTCACTTTTCACAACATTTACTTAAAATATTTGTTTTGCAAATCTTGACCGTTTTCGAAATATTTTTATTAGCTGCTATTGAGATACCAAATGATTTGCATATTGTTGTTATTTTCAAGTCTCTGTTGATGGTTCGAATGTAAATATGTGTATTTTTTCACCGAAATTATAAACAAAAATCATTCATATTTTAGGATAATATCTGATGACATGCTTTGCAAATCAAAAGTACGAAAGTCTGTTTAAGATTAAATTTGAAGAAAATGATGATAAGGGATGTAATGAATCATTTTACCTTGTAATAAATATAAAGATAACATTATATATAAAGAACTAAGTTATTTATTCAATTCAACGAAGGATGTTTACAATATACAACTGGGTAAAAAGCAGTTTCATTGCAAGCTACGGATAATCAATTCGTAGAATTAATACATACCTGCAGTCCACCCAAGCAGCACCTTCACAGAAGCTTATACTCTCGATACATCTCGACCCATAATCACATTCGTACTTATCAGCTCTACAACCTGCATCTGTCAAAGTAGGAACCACATTAGTACATAGCTTACTCAGCTGCAATACAACCATGGTAAATAATATGTGACGAATTATGACGCTGAATGAATTCAAACATCTTTTTGCAACTATTTAACAATTGTTATAATAATTTTATTTTATAATGCATCTAATTCACAATATATATATATATATATGTATATGTATTTATATTAAAGAATATGCACAATGACGTATATTTGTTCTTAACATGCGTTAATGAGTAAATCAACAGTTTGCATCATCTTATAACATTACTGCTTGGCTAATGGAATCGTTAAGTCTTTTGGATTTGTTCCAGGAACCTTGATCGTTATAACTCAAATCTTATCCGCTTTACTTCAAACCTTGCATATAAATAGACAAATATTCATCCGCATAATACCTTATTATAATATGACGCCACAACACATGATTGACACTACAAACTGTGCATATTAGTTCGATAAAGCTGTGTTTTCAAACTCGACTAACTTATCGACTTAACTTAGCTTTAGCATAAGATGTGGAGTCAAGAAAATGTTCCGTAACTGGTAACAACCAATACCGTTGCCCGTGTTCCTTAACTTAGTGGTCCCCAAACTTTTTATGCCGCGGACCCCTATTTCTTCAGGTATAGCTCGCGGACCACCAAGTACTTAAAAAGTAAAATCTATCACATAAATTCAACTAACATAACAAGAAGATCAGAGCTGGCGCGAACTTTTGGAGGCCTCCTGCAAAGAGGAATGGGAGCATTTCACTACGTGACGTCATATGACAAACTGCGTCATAATTGAGGGCACATCTATGTTGTTAGATTGTTTAACTATAATTGCGACAAATTCTCAAGTCGGGGTTTGCGTTACTGCGTCGCTATTGCTATAATTAAATACCGCGGGGACAATAGCGACGAGAATTTTTTTTTCTTAAAATCGTTCGGCAAATTTCCAAAATTATGCAGTTTTGAGATCAGGGTGACCCAAGATGTTACGGATAGTCTAGTACAGCGTTTCTCAAACTGTGTTCCGCGGAACAGGGTTCCGCGAGCTTCTTCGGAGTGTTCCGTCGAACAGTGTACATTCTGTTTTTAACTGAAAAATATTATGCTGTTTTCAGCTATGTTCGCACGAACACGCGAGCAGCAATGCGTTGCGCTATTTTCAGCAGACGGTCAAGTAGGCTATCGTAGCCTGTGACCAAGCTATCGGTACCGCAAATAAACGATCGTTTACTGCTATAGTCCATTGCCACCAAAATGGGTCGGAATCACATTTTCAATTCT
>JAUELA010165609.1:0-13336 GCA_031471845.1 Boltenia villosa | reverse complement strand
TCTTATTTATCTTTAATAATTTTTCATCCCGACCCTTGATCAGATTCTGTTGACTCGATGACCATTTATGGTTCCTTTGCAGCTCCTGTTCAAGTTATTATTGTTGTGTTGTATTTATTACTTTGTGCAACAGAAATAAAACATTGATTCATTAATTGATTAATGCTCCTTCGAGTTGAACATATCAGCCGCTATAGCCTATGGGTCAGAGCATTGGTCTTGTAAGCCAGGGGTCGTGAGTTCGATTCTCACCAGTGGCTTAATTTTCATGAGTATTCTTAAAATCAGGATACAGTTTTCCTGTTTTTCTGTGAATGATTCAAATCCCCTTGTGGTCGATTTTTTGAAGAACCTTAATAAAGAATTTTTGGTAAGAGTGTAAGTCTATAAAACATTTAAATTGTCGGCCCCATGGCTCAATGATGGCTTCTGACTTCGAATCAGAAGTTTGAGGGTTCGAGTCCCTCTTGGGTCATTTTTACAACATTTGTTAAATAAAAACAGGTTTTGAATTTGTGTTATGTATAATCAAGAGAAACATTAAGAAGTGTTCTGCTTGAACTAATTAATGTTTCATATTATTCCTAAATTTTTTGTACCTCACACTACCCACAATTATGAGTTTTCTCCGCTGCACCTCACACTACCCACACTTATGAGTTTTCTCTGCTGTACCTCACACTGCCCACAATTATGAGTTTTCTCCGCTGTACCTCACACTACACACAATTATGAGTTTTCTCCGCTGCACCTCACACTACCCACAATTATGAGTTTTCTCCGCTGCACCTCACACTACCCACAATTATAAGCTTTCTCCATTATACCTCACACTACACACAATTATGAGCTTTCTCCACTGTACCTCACACTACACACAATGATGAGCTTTCTCCGCTTTAACTCAAAATTTTCTGTATAGCAGACAAACATATCCTTTGAATTGAACCTTATTTTCCTGAACATACATTTAAGAAGTTAGTTTTTGCAAACTCTCAATATTCATTCATTGATAGCATTCAAATATTTATTCAGTACAAGTTGTTCATATAAACATTTGCACAAAGTTGTAAATGAAAACAAGAAAGTAAATGAAAACATTAAATAGAATTCTTCTTTATCTTCGTTTGGTTGCTTTTTACGAATGATCTTGAAAATATACTGCAGGTCCTCCAGTTATTCCTTTAAGAAAATGAAGTCAATTTTAAATTTTCGAAGATTTAATTTTCCAAATTTAATTTAAGTATATAAAATCTAACAAAAAATGTTATTCTTATTTATAAAATTCATTCATATATATATATATATATATATATGTTTTATTTGTGACAATTCAAACCAATAAAGAACGAAATTACATATCAAAATTCAATTTCAAAATTCAATCTAGTGGTAAAAAGTCCATTTCTAATATTAATTCCAAGATTGTAATATTATATGTTTCCTCTAATGCAGTGGTTCCAGACCAGGTGTACACGCACCCCCTGTGGGTTCGAGAAAGCATTTCAGGGGGTGCGAGAGAGAGTTACATTTCGCTTTTTTGTATCATATATTCAATAGTATTACAATACTTATTCTTCCAATCAGCCGTTATACTTATTTTTCTTTCTTCCCTCAGATTTAATTCTTAAATTCAATCAAATTAACCCAAGTTAGGGAAGCCCCTATATATCCATGTTTTATTTTTGCTTATATATTAAAAAATTATTAAAAAAATTCACCTTCTTAATCCTAATTTTCTTTACTTTTGTAGGGGTGCGAGGGCATATTAAAGGCTGTGGAGCATAAGAAAGGTTGGGACCATTTGTATCAAATCACACAACCCTTCCCAACCAAACAAACAAATCGAAAAAGAGTCAGGAATTTTTACCTGATCCACACTCCATGTAACATCGTTTGCATCTCATGGTAGTTTTATACTGAGTAATTGGATCACATTCTTCGTACAGGCATCTTGCAAACATGTAGCATGCCATTCCTTTACCATCTAAATAGAAAATAATATTTGGTGAAAAATTCTCATCAGACAAATTTTCATATTATTCCATTTCAAAGTGGACCAAGAAAAATTCTCTTTAATAATCTTTATGCAATTTTGACAGATTTCCGATAATAAGCGTAAGTTTCACAATTTACACATTTAGGAAATTACAACAAAAAATTTTATGAAGATGCCAGTGAGTCGAACATTGTCATAACTGTTGTTTTTCCTAGGCAAGGGTTCTTAAGCGAGTTATTTGATATCATAGTGTTGTATTTTCGACCAAACAAATGAGTGCAAACGGTTCCGAAATAATAGACATAGACATAGAAATGTGTGCTCATTTGCCACTTCTTCCTACATCGCTGTTGTTTTAATGCCATAGAGTCTCACTGTCATTTAACATTGAAACATTACTTTAAGTTTTTCGGCAAATCAATGAATTAATAGACTTAGAATAGAATTTAGGATTTTTTTTAGATTATGAATAAAATTACTTACGACACATCTCATTTATCTTCACGTTGCAGAGTCCATTCGGCTCCTGAGGACAGTTGAGTTTATTCTTGCATTCGTACTGACAATCTGATGTCTTCTCCACCAACTCTTTTAGTTCTGTAATTAGAGAATGCGTTCAATAAATGAAGTCAAAACTCTTAAAAACAAACCTAAAAAATCTAAACCTAAAAAACATGTTAAACTCAGATCCAAGTAACCGTAACATCAACAATTGGAAAAAAAATCTTACAATAATTTTAATTTTAATGTCGTTCGCTATTTTGTAGCTCTAATGTTGGCACGCAAACATCGCGTCACCAAGTTTAAATGCACGCTAATAAAAACAGAATTTACACGAAATAATCATAAATGTTCAAGAATACTTGAGAAGGATGATTAGATTGGCCACAGTTTATCTTAATTAATTGTTGTCAGATCGTAATTATGGAGAAAAGATAACATAACTCATCCAACTTACATATATGCATATATATATATATATATATATATATATATATTAACTTCTATGTATATGGCACGTATTTGCTTATTTAAATCACTTAACCTAGCCTAACTTACATAGTTATATAATTATAAATAATATGACTCATGCCAAGACTGATACATTTTAATGTCGTTCGCTATTTTGTGGCTCTAATGTTGGCGCTCAAACATCGCTTCACCATTAAAACAGAATATATATGAATGTTCAAGAACACTTGATAATGATGATTACACTCTCCAAAGTTTGTTCTAATTTATTGATGTCAAATCGGGAGTGCGGAAAGGTAACATAACTTCAAAATGAATTCAACTTATACATATATATATACAACATATACATATATATGTCTGTGTATCTCTGTGTTAATCTTAATCACTTAACCGTGCCTAACTTACATAGTTATATATTTGTAATTAATAGGACTCATACCGGGGCTGATACAGGCTTCTCTGCATTCATTGCATTGTTCAATCCATAGGAGTTCATCTGAAGTGAAGTTGCATGTTTCGTTGCAGGTATGGAGTGAAACGTGGAAACAGTCGAATACAAAGGGAGAATGGGTGTCCGCTGAAATATAACATAAGATTAGTTAAACACTTATTGTTGTTTCAAGTGGTGTTAAAGCCATTGACATTTAAGGTCCTTTAGGCTATGTAGTGTGTGAAAGTTTGTCAGAGCAGTTTGAATATGTACCTTGCTCAAGGGTACAGCTCTAAACTTAGAGAAATTACTCTCTTGATATCGCTGTGCATGTTCATGTATGTGTGTGTACAGGAAATCTTGACTCGCAAGGAGATTTTCCCAAAATTGGAGAAGCCGGAATAGTGCAAGAGCTTCTCGAATCTGAGCGTTGTGAACCTTGTTTTGCTCTATTTATACACTTTTGATGTTGTATTTCCCCCCTCTTTTCTTCTCATTTCCTCATTTCCCACTACTCGAAAAATAATTATTCGACAGAGACGAAAAAAGGCCAAGCTCACTTTCTTTATAAACGAAGTCATTTCAATTTGACCGTCGAGCAGAACACATCTATGTAGTATATATGTTAGCCACTTGTATTTAGCATTTATTACTCTCGATTTAATATACACTAGAGAAGAAAACACGCTCCGGAGTGTTATTTTCTTATTTTCTCGTTTATAAGTGCCTTAATTAAGTTAATACAAGCGTCGGGAAATATATAATTTGCAATTCAAAGATATTTTTTTGTTCATATTTCAATTCAGTCTATCACATCATGAATGTTTTTTTAATCCATTCGTCGTGTATAGTGCATTTCCACTAAAGCATATTGATTTTAGTTATAGCACACGATACAAATAACACAATCACACTTACTAAATATACTTACTGCAAATTTTTCCTCCACAATTTGCGCATTCTGGAGTGACTGCAGCAATTAACTCTTCCAATGACGGACACGGTCCATTGACGTCACATTCGTGTAAGCAATCAAGAGTTTCAACTGGAACGAAATCCCAGGTATCAGAACGCTTGCCTCCGTTAACAGAAACTGAATGAATGAAAATAAATGATTGCATGTAAATGTCTAGAATTTGATAAGGTGTCGAGACATTCCAGATTTATCAGCAGTAAAAAAATTCTATCTTAGAGTTAAGATAAGGATTAGGGTTAAGGTTAGAGACACACAAAAAATGTAAGATATAATTTTTTGAATGTTGGCAAAATGTTCCCCTCTGCATGGGTGATGGCAAAATGTCCTTTGGCTAAATGCCTGGATTCCTTTAATTCATATGTTTATCAGGGATGCGACTTCTGGATTTTAAATCCAAGTTTTTATTTCTGAATTCGTATTTCGAAACAGGATGAATTCAAAAATCATTCTAAACATGAAAGAGGTTCATTGAACTGCTTATTAAGTCACAAAAAGGTCTAATAATTGCATGCACTGTTATATTTTTTCAAACATTTGTAAATTAAATATCAGTATTAAAAATCAACAAAAAATTCACGAAGAATGCAACTTACCAAAAGTCAGAATGCAAAACAGAGCGAGTTTAAAATAAAAATTCATCATATTTATTTCTATTTCTCTTATACTATTGTTTCTTCAAAATAAAGAGCAAATTATAACTGTGTTTCCACTAATATACATTTCTCAATCAAATCAGGTATTTCAGCATAGGATAACACAAGGCAACCATGAAATATCTTTAAACAAACTTTCTTTCCTAAAATTATGATTATTTGCAGCGAACATACCAGCTTATCGGAGTTAGCGACAATCAGAATAAAGTCGACAATACAGTACTAAGTCTCACCAGTGAACAGAACACGTATTTATAATATTTCCTAACTTGCAAATAAGCGGGAGAGCACGTTTAATTCTACTCAATTTTAATAATACTCGCTGTGCGATACAGCAAAATATGCCCCTTCCACACTACGGTAGATCTACGGTAGAATGCGTATTTGCAAATAAGCACGACGGTAGTTCTACTTTGCAAATCAGCATTTGCGTAGTTTTTCTTTGTAAATAAGCAAATCTTCGTCAATTCTACCGTAGATCTACCACAGTATGAAAGGAGCAATAGTTTGGATTCAACACCAACGTTCATAAAAAGAAAACTAGATACCTACTGGAATGTCCAATTCCTTATATATACGAATGGACACGTGTATTGGCACCGCCTAAGAGATTTATTTCTTATTTGAAATCAATAAAATAAGTACTGACGATCGGATTACACGCACGAAGTTGTCGTAGTTTATTATTCACGCCCTTCTTCAATTTACAAACATATTATATTTCACGCTGCAGATGTCATTGTAGTGAAATCCTTGTAAACAACGCCTTTTTCCTGTGAATCAATTGTTACGTCAAAATAGATTATTTATGATACAGATCAATCAAGTTAATCTACAACCAATGTCAATAAACCATCAGTGAAATTGTAAAGCAGTACTTATAATATCACACACAATCTTGTTCGTACACAATTAAAAGTTTTATTACACAAGCTTTTGCTAGATTGTTATATCTAGCTTCCTCAGACGGAGTATAGTAAATGACTTAATAACACGAAAGGCTTACGCCAATTACGGATCCACAACCAAAAGGAAGCTAAGAGAAAGGATAAACGGTTTGCCGCACGACATAACACAACTCTGGGCAGTGCTCATAGTATTGTTAAATTGTCTATATACTCTCTCTAGTTACATATATAATTGAAGGGAGTTGACATGTTGGAGTAAAGAGAAACAATTCTAATCCAAATTTAGTATTTCAGACTTCTTCTTTAGGAGGCAAATTGGGGTAATATTGGTAATATTCAGAACAATCGTTTTGAATTTGGCACTTCAGTTGCCTTATAGTGGAAGATTGCAGTATAATTGGTTGATTTTTTAACCGGTAGACATTTTGAAATAAAGGTGTGTTTTGCACCAAACGATTGTACTACGAGCAGAACGGTTGGACGAGGCTGCGAGTAGGGATGTTGGAGATGGAGGAGTTTTTGCTTTGTAATATGTGATTTCAAACATGTTTCCGGAAATAAAATTGCACCAGACAAACCAATCATTATTCATATACTCAATTTAAGGAATCCTATACGGATGTCATAGCTTTTCATCCTAAACTTTCACTAGAAAAAAATTTATGTAGGTAAGGACGTCACAAATGCGACTACAGTAACAATCAATCAATGTTTTATTTGTCGTCCAAGGGCAATAAAAAATAAGAATAAAGCAACATTTGAATTGAAAGAAATAATAGCATCGTTCTGGAATTGACCAGGAGCTGCGAAGGGACCATTTAAGAGGTCATTGGGTCAACAGCACGGAATGCATTAAGCTCGAGATGCTGATCAAGTTGATAAAGAGAGAAAAATAATACATAAAAAGAAGGAAAAAAATAATTGGTTGGTATGGGTGTTTCTGCATGTAATGTTTCACTGAGATAACCCAATCATGGTGAAATACCACAGTAGCTGCTAGAGAAGCTTGAGCACAGACTCCTTCTAATCACGGACCACTTCTCGGTTACTGAATAATATTCAAAAAGCCACCATGATTACAAAATTCTGAAATACTATAACACATGGTTTTGTTTGCCTGCAGTTAAAAGTTTAATTTCATAAACTTTCATAAGATCATAATATTTTCGTCTGAAGAAGCTAGATATTATTAACTGATGTAGTTGATAATATTTGAAAATGCATTTACCATAACCTGCGAATAAATAAATTACAAATGTTCAAAGTTTTGCAGTTTAAGATGTTGAAATAGAATATAACATTGTTGATGAGATATATGGTAAGATTAGATTCATATGGTTGTTTGTTGAGATGCATAGATTAGCAACAACGGTGTGTCATCTGTTGCAGGGAAAGAGATTTATTTCCAATCCAAATGCTTTAAAACAAATCATAACAAACGAATTACCACGTATTTCCGTCAACTTCACTCATGCGTTGATCTTGATATGTATTCAATTGATTTATTATAAGTGGAAGTTTATCGTGAATAAATTGTTTTGTTACGACCGAGTAGGTCATTAATCATGCAATTTACCGTGAAATTGTTTTACAGAAGTACCCAAAATATATAGTAAGTTTATTTTTATATGGTAGTTTGTGGAGATGCATAGATTAGCAAGAAGGGGTGTGTCCTCTCTTGCCTGAAAAGTGATTTATTTCCAATTCAAATGCTTTAAAACAAATTATAACAATCGGGTAACTACGTACTTCGAAATACCAGTTTAGTATTTCCTGTCAACTTATTAGATTATGAAATAGATTATTTATGATACAAATCAATCAATCATTTTGATCTGCAACGAATGTCAATGAACCATCATTGAAATTGTCAAGCAGTACTTATAATAGTTTTGTTAATACACAATTAAAAGTTTGATTTCGTAAGCTTTCGCTAGATTGTTATATCTGGCTTCTTTAGACGAAGCATAATAATTGACTAATTAACACCCTCTGAGGGAGTGTCCTCTGTTGCCGGGAAAGAGATTTATTTCCAATTCATTCAAATGCTATAAAAC
This sequence comes from Boltenia villosa, assembly GCA_031471845.1. NCBI lineage: Eukaryota > Metazoa > Chordata > Ascidiacea > Stolidobranchia > Pyuridae > Boltenia > Boltenia villosa. Next base: position 5,338 of record JAUELA010165609.1, on the reverse strand, counting down.
AAATCATAACAATGGGATAACTACGTATTTCGTTGTAATAGTTTACTATTTCCCGTCAACTTCACTCATGCGTTGATCTTGGTTACGTATTCAATTGATTTATTATAAACAACTCCGACTTATCGTGAATATATTGTTACGACCAAGTTGGTAATTAATCATGCAATAGACCGTGTAATCGTTTTCGCACGTGAAGGAAGAGATTTGTGAAATTATTAATGTATTTTAATCCATCTAGAGTTGACATTTTGCTTGCCTGCGGGCTAAAAAAGTGTAAACTGACAAAAATCTAATACTTCGTATTTTAGGGGTTGACAATCAACATTATGCAATTGAAGTTTCAAATAAAGGGATGTTAGTGCCCGATAACCTACAAAACACTTGAAATCCGAATCCGTCGCATTATTTGCGTACGAATTATAATTATTATTTTGCATTACATCATAATAATTCTACTTGTATGACTAAGTTGGGAATTCCCAAGTACCCGCATATTTAAACAAAATTGTTCGAAAAATCGAGTCCAATATGTTCGGACATCTCTACAAGTGTCACTTCGCTGTCATAATTTGGTATTTCCACGTCAACTTCATCATCGGCAATATATTGTTTTGTTACGACCAAGTAGATAATTAAATTATTTAAAATCCACCTTGGGTTGAAATATAACTTGCCTGCGGCCTATATAAAAAGTGTGAACTATCAAAAATCTAATACTTTGTATTTTCGGGGTTCAAAATCAACATTATGCAATTTAAGTTTCAAATAGAGGGATGATAGTTCTTGATAACTTACGAAACACTTGAAATCCGAATCCGTCACATTATTTGTGTGCGAATTATTATTATCATTATTGCATTACATCAGCATTGCATCTACTTGTAGGACTCAGTTGAGAATTGTCGAATACAAGCTATTTTAACAAAATGTTGATGTCAATCCTTGATGCTCCATTGAGTCCAATATGTTCGGACATTTCTACTTGTGTGACTACGCTGTCATAGTTTGGTATTTCCACGTCAACTTCATCCATGCGTTGCTCTTGGTTGTATCTCCGGTTGATTGATTTATGATAGACAACGCCTACTTATCGTGAACATATTGTTAAGTTACGACGAAGTAGATCATTAAACATGCAATAGAGTCTAGACCGTGAAATTGTTTTCGCTCGCTCGTTTCATGAAATTATTTTAAATCCAACTAAAGTTGAAATTTAGATCTAAAAAAAGTTTAAACTGAACAAATCTAATACTTTTTTAGGGGTTGACAATCAACATTATGCAATTGAAGTTTCAAATAAAGGGATGCTAGTGCCTGATAACTTATAAAACACTTGAAATCCGAATCCGTCGCATTATTTGCGTACGAATCATTATTATTGCATTACATTAAATATGCTTTCAGTAATATAATAATAATTCTACTAAATCGGGAATTCTCTCGCTACAAGTTGAGTGGCACAATTTAACTGAATTGTGTTGCCGTTTTCAGGAAATTAGAATGCTCGGATTGAATACAACAAAAGGAAGTGTTGTATTGTAGTATTCTTAAACTCTTTGCAAATCTTATAATTATCGTATTATTCTTGCACTCTTAGCTTTCCTATATCTTACAAATCATTAGAATAATCACTTGTTTGATGTGTTCGTTTGTATCTTTCATTGAGTTTATGTAAATAACGCGCAACTAATCCACGGTTGGTGTTTCATATTTACCCTCGGATTCGCCGGAAAGTCGTAGCGGGCTTATGTCTGATGCGACCATGCCGGCTTGCGAGCATGCAGAACTTGAATAGCGTAGGAAGGCGTGCCCAAGGTCACGTGAAACCGCTCACCGGCGAGGAGTTCAGCGTCCCCAGTCACTTACTCATGTCAAGGCTCAAGGTTGAACACGGTATATAGTGAAGTGAGGTGCAACATCGTGTAGGTGCTAAATAAATCTGTGCAGGTGAAGCCGAGATTCGAACCCAGAACCTCTATGTGAGCAGAGATGACCAGCCGACGGCTTCACCCGTTCGGCCACCGGACAGCCTTGGAATAGATATGTTGCATATGTTGGAATAGATAATGTAGCATATGATAAATCATCTAAGTCAGGGGTCACCAAACTTTTTTCACACCGGGCCGGATAACTGACATAATGGAGAGTGCGGGCCGCATAGCTATTCTGTTTTATACTTGCAAGTACATGTAATTTTTTATAATATTCAGACCCCAGGCTGTCCATTACTAGCATCAGTTTCCGTTTTAAGATAAGAGTAAAATTTGCAAGACTATGAGATTCTGACGAACTTTATGCAATCGCTTTCACCAATACTAGAAACTAAGAGTTTAGGGTAAGCGCCTGATTGAATGCTGGCTGAGGTCAGCTGATAGAAATAGATTATACCCTACGTAACGATATCACATTGTATATGTCATGTGACAGCGTCTGTTTAGTACGTTTTATCAGGCAAATTTAGGTGGCAGCGGCGGGCCGGCTAAGCTGATCTCGCGGGCCGGATCCGGCCCGCGGGCCGTAGTTAGGTGACCCCTGATCTAAGTTGACGGAATAATCACAATAAATCAACATATATATTTAAGACAGTGATTTTTCGTTTTAGTAACTGATAGTTTCTAAAACACCTGCATCTTGATAGCCCAAGGATTTTGCAATAAAAAATTCACAACTCTCAGAGGTAAAGCTGAGTGAAAACTTGGATTTTCATGTATTTGTATGTTTTTGTTGGTCATCAATCAGACTCATGAAGAAAAATTTCACAAATAATTGATTCATTTTTGCTCTTGGTATTCAGGTCTGGATTCAAAGTCGAACTAATGTTAAATGAGTTTCTCTTTCTATATATGTATCTCAGTAATCAAAAGGCACGTTCTGTTCTTGGTAATTTCTTTATAGTTCAATAAACATGATTTACTGCTTTCTCTTTTCCAAGTATACAGATGTTGATTGATGGATCGTGGGGCGTTGCCGAAGACAAAACGTGGAACTTGATGATTTACAGGGAATCATAAACAGCAACAATATATATCGTCATGCCATAAATTATTTGTATATAATGTCATATGCTAACGTTCATATTACTGAAGAGGGTTGAGGGCAATTTCACATTTCCTAGAAACGTTTTTATAATTGAACATTGGAGAATTATAATCAAGCCTGTTACGAATCTTCAGAGCAATCTATTTCGTCGCACTTGTTTCATATAAGTTTCATACTAGCAGAGGAGCCCGGCTTCGCCTGGCCATATGTCGCCAACACTTAATCTTATTTTGAAATATAATAATGGTTTCTGCCTCATACGACGTGTGTTTGTAGTGTCTCGCTAGTTTTCAATTGTTGGCTCAGGGTCGGATTATTATTGTAGCAAATGTAGCAAATGCTACGGGCCCAGCAATTTCGGGGGACCCACACTGAATGATTGAAAGCACAATTAAGTACAAAAAAAATGGTAATATTTATTCTTCGAAATTGATTACTTTATAATACGCGCATTATCCTACCCGTCTTATGGAATATCATAAAATACATACCACAAATTTCACTGAACACAAACGACACTATCAGCATCATTTATTATGACGTCATTAAATTGGGGGGCCCTGACACCTTATGCTACGTGCCCAGGACCATGTTTATCCGCCACTATGTTCACTATAACCGGTTTCTTGATCATGACGAATGTATCCACGCCAAATAATGTACCGTTCCTTGATCTCGAGGAATATATTCGCCAAAATGAATTCTTTCGTATTTTTTCTTCATCTCATTTGATGGTAATTGGCTAACCAGCAAGTGGTTCTAAACTATTTTCAGCCCTTTATCTGTTCGTCGGTAATATCGATCCGGTGTCTTGGAAATGATAAAACAATATAACCCTTGTAAGAATCGTAAACAACAACTATATGTTACGTTTTGTCATATTTTATATTACGTTTATGTTCATATTATTGATGAGTGTGGTGGGGCAATTCCAACTAACTAACAAACATCTAATAATTAACAATATGCAGTTATAGTCAAGCTTTGTATACGAATCTGCAGATCAGTCTATTTCCCATCTGATTCATATAAGTTAATAGTGTTCTTTGTAAAGGAACCTAGGTTGATGATGCCTTATAAATTAGAATTACATCGTTAATATCAGATTGATAAAGATTGAAATTTCCTAACATCGGTGGTTGGTGTTTCCGATTTTGTATGATAAAGCATATTCTAAGGTTGTAAATGAACAGTCGAATATCAGCGTTTTTAACAAAAATATATTCAGGTTTAGCTAAGAATACACAAGTTGTATTAAGATTCGACGTTCGTAGGACACATAGGAAGTGAGAAGTTGTTATTTTTAATTAAAAATTTATATGACAAATGCATCATCATCTTAATGTAAATCGTAATTCGTAAATAACCGTACGAACATTTCAAGACAAGATTTACATATTTTCCCTACAACATTCATTTCATTTATTGTTATTGTTTGAAAACTTTGAATTAAAAGTATCTCTTTTGCTTTGACGATCACAGGTTATATTTTGAACTGAGAAAACATTAAATAGTGTTTGAATATAGTCAGAAGGCCCGATTCCCCTCCTGTTTGGATATAACTCAATGAAATGAACATATTTTTCAAATGAATCAGGATTTTTCGTGGTTCATTCATGTTTATATATAAAAAAAAACATTACATTACATTTCTGAAAACATTCAAGCATGATATGTGATACATTTTCATGAAAATAGTCGATGAAATGTTATGAAACTCAGTTCCAAACAATATACAATTAATTTAATTTTCATTTTCGTCCTGTACCAATGTATGCATGATCTTCGAAGTAAACGCTAGGTCCTCCGGTTAATCCTGAAAAAGAAACATATTTCTAAATATGTACAATCATAAAAAAATTATAGTGCTAATTTATCATATCTAAAACAGACAAAGTGAACGATTTGGGCTCAAATTGTTCAAAGAGGTGACTTAGATAAAATTTATATAAAGATATCAAGAAAACATAGGATGAAGGATGAAATACTTTTACTTAAATCGTTTTATGCTTCTATGTTATAGAAGAATGAGCGACAAACAACACATATTTCGCTTCAAAGGGTTATGAAGCATTGCAAGTGATGTGGAACTGATGAAACAATATTTTTCATTATTATACATTAAAGGTCTATAATCACTGCCAAATCACTTGAAAGGATTGAAAAGAACTATTGTCCTTTTTGCATTACACTTATAAAATCGTCTTTCTGAATAAAAAAATCTTTACAAATTTGAACTAACCTGCTCCACATTCCATGTAACAGCGCTTACATTTCATCGTCTTCTTGAAGTCAGTGA
>JAUELA010165608.1:0-22558 GCA_031471845.1 Boltenia villosa | reverse complement strand
GTTGCTGAGCTGATCACATGGGTGGAGACTAACCCTCTGTCGATGGATATGACAAGTCCATGGGCGAATAAGGCTCCGTCTGAGGAAAAAATAACGAAAAAGGGTTGAAATTTATTCAGTTCGAGTGTGGATGTACCAATTAGCAAAATAGTCTGTTAATGGTAATGCTCAGACAAACTTTCTTGTTTTTCTGACATCATTTTCCTTTAAATAGGTTTTGAGAGTAGACAAGCGGACACTGGACAACTTCATAATAAGGTCAATAACTCATCAATTCTAAAACTGCTGTACATTGTTATATTGATTCTACCCTTCCTTAACATGACTCTCAAATGAGGAAGGATTCCAATAAAATTAATATTGAATAATACAGGTTGACGACCAATAATAAAGAATCAGTTTTGTGCATATATACGTCAAGAGCAATGAACGGTAAACTTTTTTTCAACATTTATATGTCAAGAGCAAAGAAGCGGTCAAGCAAAAAAGGTTGAGAACCACTGATATACAGCATATAAAAAGTCAGTGGAAAAACATCAATAATCCGGAAATTTAGAAAATCCGCTGGTCCTAATGTCCTGTGGTTGCCAGATTAGTGATTGGCAACCTGTACAAGTACAGCAGCAATGAACCTCAGCAAACCATGTTCATCATTGTATAAATTTTCGGAACAACCAAAATGCAAATCACAAATATGAAGGAAACTCACTTGGAATTTGTTTTGATTTCCTTCTGTTCTGTGGAACAAGAGAAGAAATTGAAACTGTTTGTAGTTTGATGTAGGTATCAAGGAGATGCGATAGTTGGCATTCGACTGAGGATTTGTCCTGAAAGAGAATTGAGCAATAATTTAGACATGGCTCAGTTGAAAATAAATCTTGCAATGAATCTAGCAGCAATAATTGGGTGATCTTCCAGTGAACGGTGTCCCGCTAGAGACGCTACGAAACAGCAACGTAAAATGGCAAAAAAAAATGCAAAATGGGATAAATTTTTTTTATATATTATTCGCTATATTATCCGTGATTATTAGTCGGACGTAGCATCTCTAGCGGACGGCCTGGCATTCTTTCATTAAATTCTACCCTTTTTCCCCTAGGATTTTATTGTCCACGGTTAAGATACAGAAATAAAGTCCCTAAGATGACAACCTTTATGCTCCACAACTACTAAAATTTGGGTGTAAGTAATTAAATGCAGAACTTAAATGTAGTGCATGGACATTGCAAAGCCGCTGGCCAAATCAGGCGGCCCGTGAACTTACATCGGGTTAGGGTTAAAGGTTAGGTGAGATTTACAGACAAACATTCAACCAACTCACCTTCTGCCTCTCATCAATCTTTGGATCTGGAGCGACATTCTGAAGTTTGAAGCCAAGAGCATCCAACCAGTTGCTGACGTGAGTCATCTGGTCGTAGGGAGGTACAGGATTAACTGGGTCAATGATCTGCAGAAAGAAAAAAGTGTAATTAATAAAATAAGATAAAAAAACCTTAAATAGGAGATCAAGTCACAGCTCTCTGGTTATGTTAACTATTATTCTACTGTTCCCTTTATTTTGTCTTCGCCGCTATTCAATTATAGTTTGGTAAAATTCCACTGTAGTGGCTCATTGCTAGACCCGCTGTCCTGCATTACCTACTTCATATCACGGATCAATGCTTTTCGGTTAAGGAATAGGGCCAGGGTTGAAGAATAATATTTTGGAATTTTGGCTCCTATTTGGCAACCCTTTGGAAACCTTTTGTCTCCAATTTGGCAACCATTTTTCAAATTGATTTCACACCTCAGTGCTTGTTGCTATGAGAATGAGCAAGTCCAATACTCCGAAGATCACGAATAGTTTTCGTTTAATAACCCCCTCCAGATGTTACCCCCCAATTTTTCTATTATTTACCTGATATGGTTTAAATGGTTGAGGAACTTTCTCTCTCTTGTTGACAAGAACTGTATAATCCGGAGTTGTTGTCTGAGCAATCAGTGGGTCATAGTCGACGCCTTCAAAAAATCCAGATAAATCAGGATTCCTCCTGTTCCCGAACTTGCGCAACTGTTGGATGGATACACGGTCTGCATAATGGATGAACCCTGTATCGGGGTCATAGATCCCACCTCTGTACCCAATCACTAGGTGGAGTAATGGGTTGCTGTCTTTTTGGAGTTCACCGAATGGGGAGTATCTGAGAAAGAGAGAAATCTATTAGTATGCATTCCAAGATGAATTCATACATTTAGCCAACGGACATTTCACCAACATTCAAAAAATTATATCTTAGGGTAAGGGTTAGAGATAATGTCCCCTCTGCGGCAGATAGTTTATACTTCTCAATGCTTTTTAACCGAACCAAGGTCCCAATTACCGTAAATTTCTGTGTATAATACGCAATTACGCGCCCTTTATTTTGTCACCAAAATATTAAAAATTAAAATAATAAAAATTTAAAAACCTTATACTCATGCATAATACGGAAATGACTAAGATTTTGACCTAAAATCAAACATATTATACACAGAAATCTACAGTAAAAGTTTCATTTCATAAGCTTTAGCTCGATTGTAACACGTTATGTTCTTTAGACAAATAACTCACAACAAGAACAAGTAACAGAGTTATCATTGTCCTATAATATTTTTGAATTTCATAATTCTTTTCTGAATCTTTGATGTGCTTTGACTCCATAGCAAGTGTGAGAGAAAGATTATTTTTTTCATCAAACATGATATAACCAAAATAGGGAGAAGACGAATGTAAACAGAATGGGATATATATATTGTTATGACAGGTATTAATTAGGAAGCAGTGGAAGGCCCGTGAGGTCATCTAACTCAAACTGCTACCAGGGAGACAATAAAAAGATAATCTATGTACAGTATGTAAGGATACAACAATGGAACATTAAGTAGGACATGTCAGAAATAAAAAATCGAAATAAGTGAAAATTATATTGGGGATTATGGAAGAATCTTAGTTAACTGGGTTGGGCTTGGGTGACATACAGAAAGTGAAAAAGTTTTCTTCATGATATCCAGCAGTTTTTTGATAGCAATAATGAGAATAAGATTTCTTACCTCATTTCCTTCAACACTAGTCCAGTGCTAGTTATAACAGCGAGAGGACTTCCATTGTTGTCACACATGATCGACCATGTCGTTCCATCACTCGAGTCCATCGCAAACACGTTGCCTTCCATGTCATAGCGGAAGATTGTGATCAGACCTAGGAATCAAAAAATGTTGATATTAAAACTAAAATCATAGGATTATTGGGCTAAGCCTTTTCATATAAATTTAAGTCAAGGTTCCCTATGATCAGTGGCGGATTAAGATGGTGCGGGCCATGACATATGGTATGAGGAAGCCCGAAAATAAACGACGTTAATAAGTGTCGTTTGGTAATGTGTCACTTCCCACTTTGAGTGAAATTTGTGTTATACTTTTTTTCTGATATTCCATAAGGGGGGTATGTCAATGCACGCCGAAGGCGCGTGAATTAATTTAGCAAGTAGCTATATTCATTACGCGAAATCTCCACATTTTCCATTAAATTGTAAAGTAATCAATTTCGGAGAATTAATATAAACTTTTTTTACTAAATTTTGCTTACAAGCATTCAGTTCGGGGCCCTTAAATTGCTTGGCCCGTAGAAATTACTACATTTGCTACAAGTATAAAGCAATAATTTTTCAAGGATTAATATGGATCTACAGCATGAATAAATTAATATGCAATCCTATATAAAAATGGACAAATGAACTCCACGAACCTGACGTTGTATTGAAGGAATGCGTGACCCTTGTTGGGTTGTTGATCTCTCCATAATAGAACCTCAGGGTCTGCTTTGATTTTTCGTCAAATCGCGAAGAGAGACGACCGAACCCATCGTAGCCATATTTGACCTAAAGTAAGGACAATTCATAATACATTAATCAATTGTACAACTTTTTGAAATATTATTTTAAATATAATGTGCCATAACAGGTATTTCATATCACGCTTTCTAAGGAATGTTTGAGAGAATTGGGACATTTCAAAAAATAATATATTCAGTGAAAAATTCATGTTTTTACTAAATTACTCCATTATGTCTTAGGATGTTTTTTACGTTGTAAATATTGAATTTGCACTCTAGAACAACAATCCGTGTTTTTAGTACAGTTTGTATAAAAGAAACAGGAAATTTTAGAATTTTTTCCAGGTATGCTTATGATTTAAATTAACCCATCATAGCCATATTTGACCTAAGGAAAAGACAATTCATAATACATTAATTTTTTGGCAATTGTATAAATTTTTGAAATATTATTTTAAATATATTGTGCTGTTATTTCATATCACATTTTGTAAGGAATGTTTGATAAAATGAGGGCATTTTGAAAATAATTTTTTTTTAGTAATTTATAAAATATATAAACAATAAAATATATAAATTTATAAAATATTTAAATTATTTATAAAGTCCTGTGATGTTTTTTTTAGATTTTAAGTATTTAATTTGTACTCTAAAGTAGCAATCCTTGTTTTTAGTACTGTACATTCTGTATACTAGAACCTGGAAATTTTAGAATTTTTCCAGGTTTGCTTATGATTTAAAGTAAAATATTTTTTTCCAAGAAAAAAATAATTACATTTTTTAAATATACTACGAAGTTCACTTTAATCATACTGTACCTTATAGAGACCATCTTTCGTGTATGCTGCCACTAGATGTGCCAGAGAGTCATATTCAAATATCTCGTTTCCCCGGAACTTCAAGAAACCGTCGTTGTCGAAAGTGTATTGGAGTGGACCTCGAGCTGATACTCTGAATAAATAAATTTAAATATTATAATTTGAGTGAGATGGATTTGAAAAAAGAGGAATTTTAAGAAATTAAATGATGTATTCCTGTCAAAATCTTAGTCATTTTGGGGGTGTGCATTACGCATGGGTATAACGAATTTTTAAATTTCATTATTATTTCATTTCTTTAATATTTTGGTCACAAATCAAGGTTGCGTATTATATACGGAAAATTACGGTAATTTGAAATTTTTCTGATAAATTGAGGAAAAAATGAATAAATAGATGCCTGGTTGAAAAATTTTTTTTTTGTCAAATTCACGGCACATTCTACACACATTGTCTTATTTTCCTTACAAAAAATGATATTTATATATATCCAATTAAAGCTCTTAAGACTGTTGAAGAGTTGAAGAGTAGAAAACTATGGAAGGAGGATATTCAAATCCTTTCATGTGAAAAACTTTTTTAAATTGGAAGTTGAGCTATTGTTTCGACCATCCCAGCTGAGGATCTATTCGTGTTTCAACTTTCCACATTGTCCAGACAGTATCCGGACATTTAGCCAACAGACATTTCGCCACAATTCAGAAAAATCAGATCTTAAAGTTAGGGTTAGGTTTAAGGTTACGGTTAGGTTCAGAGTTAGGGTTATTGTTAGGTTTAGAATTAGTGACACACGAAGATTTTTTTTTATTTTAATGTTGGCAAAATGTCCCTCTGTTATGACGTCACAAACGATGACGAAATGTCGGTTTGCTGAATGTCCGAGATTCCGTCCAGACACCCCCCATCAAGTCAATTAACATCTTCTCACCTGCCGAATGTATTGTACCGAATCCTCACGACACTTCTTCCACTCTGGATGCTTGTCAACTTTCCATCATTGTCGTAGTTGTATCTCCAGCCTGGTCCACCCTGGGCAGTCACCACGCTCAGCGACCCATCGGTCCGGTATTGATAACTCATCTGTGTCTCGTTAGCATATAGTCCGATTCGACAGTTTTGATTGGTTACTCGTCCCATGACGTCATAACGAACAGATAAGAGGAAAACAGGATTTCTGAATAGAGATATACAAAAGATAAGTTTCTCTTCATTTCTGGAAATTCATTTGAAATGGACGGAGGGAGGTGAGGATAAGCAAGAGTTGTATTTGTATATTTTTGAGTTTAGCAATAAATTATGATGAAATATGTGATCAATTGAATATAAAGATCAAATAAAGCGAAATGGCTACAATAGTAGACATTACTATTAAAATAATATTTGATTTTACTATGCATTGTTTTTGCGTTTGAATGTTTGCAATTGTTTGTAGAAAAAATTATTACATATGTGTGAAATTTTAACTGAAAAAATCTGAACCAACTGCCTGCAATTTGATAAATATTTTCTTGCATGCATTTCATGCAGTAGTATCAACAGTATTAATTTTTTGTTTTGTTTTACGGTAATTTTCCGTGTATGATACGCCCCCCTGTATAATATGCTTGTTATATTTTTGTCAATTTTAAGGTATATTGCTTAATTGATAAAATTTGAAATTTTATACCCATGCATAATACACACCCTCAAAATGACTAGATTTTGATCGGAAATAATACGTATTTATACATTAAATTATTTGTTAAAAAATGTCATCTTGTCCCATGAGAATAAATTGTAAATTGAAATCTAACCAGCTGCTAACAAGAGGTGTATCACCAAATCTGATTATCACAAATCCAAACAACTCACCTGTAGATATCCAGGTTGACCTGCACTGGTCTTCCATTATGATCATGCTCTTTAGTGAATGTTACTTCTGACGTGGAGATGACGTACATGTTGGCTCTGTAGTAAAGGACAGAGTATGGGCCGAACATTGTGATCATGCCAGAGACATCGTCGTAACGAATCATTTCTGTCGGGAGGTTTGTGTTGTTCACTGATGTCTGAAATAGAGATAAGATTTGAAATGATTTCATAAAATAGGTATCCGAACATGCAGCCAACGGACATTTCGCCAACATTCAAGAAATTATATCTTAGGGTTAGGTTTAGGGTCAGTGTTAGAATAAGGACTAGTGACACACAAAGAAAAATGTGAGATATAATTTTTTGGATGTTCATATAGCCACGAATCATTTCATATTGAGTGTAAATTAGTTTCTATAAATTTCAAAAATAGAAGCTTGGGAAAATGCAAGCCAGTCATTTTGCTTACAGTGGAGTAAAATTATTCCTCTGCAATTACTTCGACTAAATTTTAGAGTGAAGGCGCTAAGTGTGTCTGGCAATGTTAATAAAATTGCTTTAAATGAAGAGATATATCAGTTCAGCAATTATGAAATTTATTGTATTGCTTCCACAAGGCCACAAAAACAACTCTTTTATGCGAAAACCAACCTTTATGCTTTTCAGCCTCAAATTCACATCATGCGCATATTCGAATTTCGCTGAGATTTCTTTCTTCGAATTCAATTGTGAAGTCACAATCAGTTGTTGCACCAGTGGGCCGTTTCTATGGAAACGTGTAATGCTATCGTCGGTTGTTATGGAAACGAGCTCTCCTGACCTCGGGTCACGCAACATCCTGGTTCTTTGCATGTCATAAAGGACTTCAGTCATGTGACCATGAGTGTCGTACCGATACACAACTGTACGGTCTTCACCTGTAAGGTATAAGCAAAGATGTTAACAACTTGTTCGTGTCATCTTCTGGCTGTGGAGTCTTTGAAATGATTTTCTAGTGACTCCACCAAGTTGAAAGGTGCCTTTTCTGCTTCCACCCACCAAATAATCCACCCTCTAATACAGAGAAACAGATATGATAGATTCTAACAGGCTTGTGTCATGTTTAAGCGCTATATGTGGGTGTATTTACATATTTTAGGCTATCATGAACTCACGTGTCCGAAACGAATTTGCAGAAACAAAATTTACTCGATATGTAATGTTAAGTTTAGGAGATATTTCTAGGGTTTGGGTGGGTCAGGATATAGATTTATTGAATTTAACACAAATTTTGAATACTTAAATGATTGAATACTCTAAAGCGGGGGTTCCCAATCTTTCTGATGCCATCGCTCCCCCAAAAAAGTAAACAAAAAATTTCAAGATAAAGAAGATGATTTTTTAAAATAATTTTCAACATATAATATGAAAAAAAATGTTAACTTTCTCGCACCCCCAGGGGGTGCACCCCTGGTTGGGAACCCCTGCTTTAAAGTAAAAGCAATATTTAGCAAACAAACCTTCATTTTTCTGCATCAGTATGTTGTTTTTATCATCATAATCAATCGTTCTCTTTATATTTCCTGTCTGATGTTCGATTTGAACTCGTTTGAACCCGATTCCCATGAACCGTGTGACAATGTAGACGCTGCCAGAGGGCAGTGTGATCCGACGGACATTTTCAAATTCATCGTAAACGAATGTGTATCGAGAACTTGTGCCTGGTATTGTCAGCTGGACAACCTGATAGTGATGTCATAATGAACATGAGTTAGGAGAAAGTAAATCTTGCTTGAAACTACTAAGATAATATATATAACAATAATTGAAAATACGTGAGAACTTGCATCTTCCAATATTATGAATAATAGTAACTTTAAAAATCTAATTAAAATATACTCTGCAAACCTAGCAATTACATGTGATGATCAAACTAAAATGAATAGAGCAAGACAAGTTTCTTTTCATCAAAAAATAGGACAAAAAATTATAGTTTTTGTTGAATGTGGCCCGCGAGAGATTCACAGATGCTCCATGTGACCCACGGAGAAAAAAGTTTGTCAACCCCTGGTCTATACGGTATAATAATAGGTAATCTACATTCAACTCCTAATTAAACTATGCAAATTGCAAACTCACGTCATCTTGGTTCAAATATGACCAAACTGCTCCATCAGCTGTTGTCCTGCTTGTTACTCGACCTTGTTCATCATACTTCATGGTCTCGTGGTTCGGTCCTCTCTGCCACGTGGCAGGGTGCCCGGGACGGTCATAGGTCACATTGACTGGTGTTATGCCATTGCTGGGCATCCACAGTGTGGGCATTCCGCGGTCATTATACTGGAAGTAAGACATAACATTAAATTTTAGCCAAGGAAATAAACATAAATGTAATAATGAATTTCTAACATTAAATTTCATTCACATCATAGTCAAATAGCATGGAACATGATGGTTGTATTAAAATAAAATAATCCCTGCACAAAATACAGATTATAATGTGCTGATAAATATAATTTGTTATATATTTGACTAGCAGCATATGCAAAGCTCCTTTGCAATCAACTCAGAAAGTAGGATATAGAGATGAACTTGTTTAGTCAAGAATCAAAAAGATTTCAAATAAAATATTCTTAGATTAATTGTAAGCTTATAATCATGAAAGACCTATAAAGCTCATATATATTCTTACAACCAACTTTTTATAAACATGATGTATGTATATTTTTCTAATACAAGCATTCATTAAATATATATCCTGACCCACCCAAACCCTCAGAACATTTCCTAAACTTAACCCCTATTCAGGCAAAAACCGCAAACGTGTAAATGTTTTTTTTGTAAATTATTTTCGGACATGTCAGTTCATGACCACCCATATATATGTTGAAATATGCCCACTTTATATTGTAGATTTGCGCCAATTTAATTGAATAAGCTAGGGTAAAAGAATCACAGAATTTAAATAATCTTATTGACATCCTCACCTTTATTCTTAGCACGAACTTCGTATGATCGTCATAAATCTTCTCCATTCTCAAATTCTGTGAATAGTCAAGAGAAAGGATGTTGCGTCCGTTCACTCTCATGCGTCGACCCAGGAGGTAGCGTTCATCTTTGGAAGAAGCTGAAACAAGAAGAAAATCGGTTAAATTTTCACAAAAGAAAAAACAAAAAAAATGATTATGTTTTGATTGTGCTGAAGGGTAGTGGGAGTCATTTTTACTTATGTGAATAAAGTTAGTTCATATTAAAATGAGGCACATGTTCAAATTGAAAAAGAAGTCGGATTATTTAGATGTAATATTAAAGAAGGTAGTGAGGCAGAATTGAGCTATACCTAATATCCTTGTCCAATATATTTTCACAAATAACCACAAATCTCCCTATCTTTAATTTATGTCACTAGACAGTATTCAGAGGCATGTTAGAGCAGTGATTATTGAATTTCCCCCCAGATAACATATTTGAGAGAGGATTAGGGAGAAGACAAGTACAATTTTTTAAATTAGTAATTGGTTTGTTTACATCAGTGCTTCCCAACCAGTGGGTCGCGAAGCTATTTCAGGTGGGTCGCGAAGCATTTCTAAATGTTACAGTTTTCGATTAGATCGGAAAATTATTGCATTATCATTACGTAACAATTATGCAACAATGTAACAAATATCCAATATGCAAGCTCAAGTTTCGCATTAATAGTAAATTGCATGTGTATACATTGTTGTTTTTCTCATATTAATATCTCATTGTGGGTCGCACAAAATATGGCAATAAAAGTGGGTCGCGAACTGAAAAAGGTTGGTTTACGTGATCACTCCACTACCCCTCCCCAGTTATAACCCAAGGTCAAAATATCATATATCAGACTTACCCGACTCCAGCTGTTTCCTTGTTCTCCATTCAATATTATTCTCCAAAGGATCATTGGGAAGATGAATTGTTCTTTTTGCCAAGAATGGAGCTGTCAATCCTAAAACTGGGTGGGGCTTCGTTTCCAATGACAACTCAGACCCATCAAGGAAATGGACTGATATTGAATTGTCCGTCCACCGCTTGTACGTTGCTGTCATGTCGCCTTCTTGAGTTGTCACGATGTCACAGATGTACCCAGGTTGTGTTGTTATGACAACCGCTCTAGCCCCCACTCCTCGTTCGTTTACATCAGAATTTCCGATTGCCGTGGCAGCTGTTGCCATAGTAACAGTGTGCCTGAAAAAAAATCTTTGTTTATTATATCCTTATTCAACAGATACATAGAGAGCAGGTCAAATTATTAAAGAGTTAATGGTGGTTTCCATTTGCGAAATAAAATATCAATAATTTAGTGGGTATAGATGAAATTTTTAAAATGATTTAGTTATTGATGAGGTTTATGTTTGTGCATTCAAAAATCTGAGTAATATAATGATTATGATTGATTACTGGTTATTGTTCATGATGTTTCAGGTTATAGTTTATATTGTAGATGAACTTATGATTATTTAAGTCATTGCTCATGATGGTTCAAGTTGTATTTGATATTGTAGATGAACTTATGTTTGTGTTAATGTTTAAATTATTGGTTAGATTATAAATTATATTGGTATGGATAAAATTTAAAAGCCTTATCATATTTATTTACTAATGATATTTTTGTATTTGTGTGCATCCTTTTTTTCAGAAAAAAAAATGTTAAAACCAAAACCATATTGTGTTTCGGATCTTGATTATGAAGAGTCCAAAAATTGTTACCTAATTCACATAAAACGTTCAGTTAAACTTACGTGGTTGCATTCAGCTGAGCATGTAAGGTTGTGATACTTCCACTAGGTGACACTGCTGAGACCAGGCGGCCGTAAACGTCATAAATGTAGAAAGATGAAGCTGATCGTCCTTGGTTGACAGATTGGAGTAACTTGGAGCCTCCACCGTTGTATGTGAAGGTTGCGAGAGGCGGAGAGTAACCTGAATGTACAAAGAACATCATTATTAATAAAATGAGGTTCAGGGATTTAGGTGCGACATGAAAAAATGAAATATTTTGTTGGAAAAACTAAATTTATTTTATAAGTTCCAGAGATAGAACTAGACCAGGGTGGGCCATGAGCTCTCATAATGATATATTGATCTATTGTATTTCTTCTACAAAAAAATTAGCGACTTCGATATTTTTCCAATAATACTGCAGTATAAAAATAAGAGCCAATGCGACTGATTTAAACATCTTAAAGCTAAAACCAGAAATACAACAGGAAATGAAACACTAGACTAGGCGCTTGTCTTTGACCTGCCACTGCCAACATAGAAATCCATATTGAGACTGTGGTAAAATAAGTTTCGACCCCAGACATTTTGCAGACAAGAATATGATCAGCAGTATGTATGAATAAATTCAAAGCCCCTGAAACTAATGATTGCGAGAGTGACAGTATTGCTTGAACAAGACCACAAAAAAATCCTATCAAAGTAAGATGCAAAATTTAGTTTTCATTTGTGGCTCGCGACTTGCATGTTTAGTGCTGAAGTGGCCAGCAATGTCAAGGGGGGTTTGACCGCCCTGGTCTAGATGGCCAGCAATAGCCACAGTCTCAGATAGTCCTTATTGATTTAAATATTGCTGTTGTGTCTTGAAAGTGCCAATAAACACTGGGATGTCAGTATCCCTTTTATTTTATAAATATGTCTACAAACCTTCAACGATCCTTGAAAGTGAACTTTCTTCATTGAACTGCAGCTGAAGAACTTTCTGGTTCGGGAGAAGAATTTTGTATGGAATCTGTGGAAAGTGAATGAATACAGAGTTTAAATCTGTAACTTAGTTTTAAGCATAAGGATGTTACATTTTTTAAACGTATATTAGGATCACTCTTCTCGCACACTTCTCACCTAATATAAATAATCTTTTTCCCCCAATTTTCATATTTAGCGTTTGTAATTATTAGTCATGGTTGTCACTATATTGCGTCTTGCAAATGTAATAATAAACCATTCAGTAGGTTTAAGTGACATGCCATATTTTTCTGACAGCAGTTTTCCGAATTTTGCGTTTTAAAATGATGAAAAATCTATTATGTGAGTGCTATCCTCACTGAAATTATGAGAACATATATTGAACTTCAACGAGTGGATAGTGTAAGAATTATATTATATATGTAATGTAAGGAATACAAGAAAGTATTGTTTGGAATGTCCATATTATTGCATAATTAGTTTTTGCTTTTTCAGTGAAAAGTAACTAAATCAGAAAATATTGTTCCCCCAAATAAGTAACAGTTAAGATTGTGAAACTAGGGATTGCCTGAAATCAGTGAAAAATCCAATTCTGTGATTTTTTTCTGGGTTTAGATTAAGGTTAGAAGATATTTAGGATAAGTAGTTTCATAAACTTCTCAAACAAAGTATAAGAGAATGCTTAGATTTTGACTCCAAAAAAAACAAAACCATAAAAAAATTTGAAAACATTAAAATCAAATAAAAGTTGATATGTTTTACTCACATCATTGTTATCGTGAATCAGAGATAATCTATTTCCATGAACATCCATGATAGAGTTGAGGAGGCCATCCGGAGTGTAGGTGAAGTTGTACACAGTGGTACCAGTGATGACATTCTGTGTTGTCAGGTGTAGACCGTCGTTTGAGAAAACATAGACATGGTTGGAGTCGGGGTTGGCGATTTTATATTTCCCTCTTGAGTTAGGTCTTGGTAGAGTTTGAGAGATCTAAATAAAAAATTATGGAAATTAACAATCATTATGTTATAATGGTTAAAAGTTTCTGATTTGTATTTTATTTTCATATTTTTCAAAAGGAAATGAAATATGAAATGACAAAACAAAACGAATTTTTGGCTAATTTTAATTTTATACAATATAGTATATATATATACAATTCAAACAAGGGTCATTAAATTAAAAAAAAATGTACTGAAGTAGGAATTCATATTCAGCAAATTGTCCATTTCATTCCCCATTAAATCGAAATTGTGAATAAAATTGAGTTTACATTTTATTTTTTTTTATTTTGATTTGTATTTTAACCTAATTCTAATAAAATTGACCAAACTTCACTAATATTTGTCTTACAATAATAAAGAAAAGTGATAATTTTTTAGAAAAACATTAAAATATCTGAAAAAAACTTTCTAACAGTAAGAGAGCTTCATTAGGCGTAACAATAGCGCCTTTGATTACTGTAAATTTCCTTGTATAATACGTACTATTTTCGATCAAAATCTTAGTCATTTTAGGAGTGTGTATTATGCATGGGTATAAGGTATTTTCAGATTTTTATAATTTTAATTTTTATATTTTGGTGAAAAATCAAGGGGGCGTATTATACATTGGTATAAGGAATTTAAACATTTTCATAATTTTAAATTTTAATATTTTGGTGACAAATCAAGGATGTGTCAAAGAAATCAAGGAAAATTACTGTAATGTAATTTTCTTATTATCCTTTCTCTATCTTCCTGAACAACAGTCCAAGCAATACCTGGCAACCTCTGAATGTGAAATACCATATTCCATTCATATTTACCTTTCTAATTCTGAGATTCAACTGATCAGCAATGTACACAGATCCATTGGGGGCAGCAGCGAGTGCAGCAGGGGTGTTGAGTCGAGCACTCCTCGCAAAGTCTCCGTCGCCTTTGAAGCACTCGCAGTCCGACATCTGACAATCACAACTCGACTCAGCTCCAGCAATTGTGGAAATGCGGAACCTGGAGATAATAAAACCGAATTCACGACAAATGTTAAATACGTTTGACTTTATGTCACTACTTCAGTAGGTGTTTATGAGGCTCAGATAGATGGATGATAGATAGAATTTATATTTTTCGTCATTTTGAAAAAAAAATTTTG
Source organism: Boltenia villosa (assembly GCA_031471845.1). Lineage (NCBI taxonomy): Eukaryota > Metazoa > Chordata > Ascidiacea > Stolidobranchia > Pyuridae > Boltenia > Boltenia villosa. The sequence continues at coordinate 8,217 of JAUELA010165608.1, read as the reverse complement.
AGAACAGCTGTCAGTATAGAAAAATATGGCATATCAGTAAAACCATCTGGATGGTTTATAACATTGCAAGATGTAATGCTGTGACAACCATGACTGTTTATTACAAATGTGAAAATAGATAGAAAAAAAGGGATTGATATAAAGTGTGCTAGAAGAGTAGGCAATTAAAACCCTGAGTCGGGGAGAATAGAAATCCCACTAACAATTCAGGGAGACTGCATTCAATAGTATAAAGGGGGGCTTAGAGCATTTGTATTAGTAGATAAGGTAGAATAAGAGTCTGGCAAAATGAGCACCATATCAGGGCAAGCATCTATAATATATTATACAAATAACATGGTAACTACACGAAATATATATTAGAGGCATCATAAAATATGACGTCATTTGGAAGCACCTATATACATTTATTTATTTATTATTTTTAGGTTATCACTCATGCTGAAAGTAATTACAAAGGGCCCCTTGGCACATGACTTCGACCACTGCTTGTTGCAGTGTTATAGGGAACGGTGTAATATTTGTGCTATAGTTAATGTGAACACAGTTACATCTGTAACTAAACCCTCTCTGTTCCAATTAATGACTTTTACACAAACCTGTATGTGTCCACTCTTCGTACTCGGTTCACGAACTGGTTGTCAGATTCAGAAATATACAGACTGCCATCTTGTGGAGACACAGTTATAGCAACCGGTGACACCAGAGGAACTCGACGAGCATCTCTGTGAATAAATTAATTGAATAAAATTAAGAAAAATACATCTGATATTTTCAGGTGTAAACATATAACTTGAAATTTATTTTTCAGTACTTTCTACTCAGCTGCACACAATCCAACATCTTTTGATCAGTTATTTTTAAGCAGACAATAATTTAGAAAATTAATATTGAAAATTTTTTTCTACAAATTCTAAGAGTTTTCTTTCAACAAATGAAGAGTTATATAATTACTGCATGTGCTGCGAATGTAATTAACTGTAATAAACGCTATTAACATTCGTTCGCAGATAGGCCTTGCATTGGTTCAGTGTAAGTAATGCAACTCATAAAATAAAGAAATTACTGATTTATTATACATAGCTAGAGCTAGAGGTTTTATTTTCCATCAATACAAATTTTAAAAGCATAAGTCAGGAATGTGAAAAAATATGGCATGACCTTAAAACCAACTGAATGGTTTATAACGAAGCTCCAACATTTAGCCAAATGACATTTAACCATCATTTGCAGAAGGGACAATTTGACAACATTGAAAAAAAAACATTTTTTGTGTGTCACAAAATCTAACCCTAACACTAAGATATAATATTTTGAATGCTTGCTAATGTCTGGATACCGGTCATAACGTATCATTACGTACCTGTTATGTTATGTTATATTGGGGGTGTTAAAGCCATATACATCTAAGGTCATTTAGGCTATGTAGTGTGTGAAAGTTAAGTCAGAGCTGTGTGAATATGTCCCCTGCTCAAGGGTACCGCGCTAAACTAAGAGAAATTAATCTCTTGATAGCGCCGTACATGTTTATGTATGTGTGTGTAGAGGTAATCTTGACTCGCAAGAAGATTTCACAAAGAGAATTACGTACCTCTCATCAAAGCTCTTTGCTGCCTTCCTAGTGCAGTGGATTGGAACTCCAGCGACAAGAGAAGCTTGTTGATTGACAATATCGATCTTGATTACAATGTTTGTGTCGAGAATGAACAAGGAACCATCGAAACGATTAATGGAGAGGTCGGTTGGGAAGTCGAGCTGGAGCTGCAAGTAAAGAGATTTGTTTTATTTCATATATTGTTAGCTGATATTAAAACAAGTTATCATAACAGCGGAACCCAAGGGCTCAGTGAAAAAATAAGGGGTTCTGCAAGATGCCAAGTAACATGAAATATATACGATACTCGAAGAAATATAAATCATGAGTGAATTTACATAATTTATACCTTTTCAATTGGAATTTTACATTTATTTCTCAATTTAACCCACAATTAATGATAATTAGGGTAAGGTGACATACAAAGATTTTTTTGTTATGTTGGCAAAATGTCCAGTTTGAGTGAGACCATGTCCCCTCTACCCTTGAAAAAACTCCAGCATTTAACCTTGACCACATCAAAATTCTCTAAGCTTAAAGATTTACGAAGAATCTGAAAAGAAGTATCATGTTTCACCCAACTTACCTGGTTCAGACTTATGGTCCCTTCACAAGGGAGGGGTCTTGAACCCCCCATGATGTAAGACCCCGCGAAAGTACGAATGATTCCATTTGTCTCAACCACCCTTATCATGGTCCCATCCACGAAGTAAACTCGACCATGGATGTCGACAACCAGGCCACGTGGTCCAGTCAGCTTTGCAGAATGGGCCGGTCCATTGTCACCACAGTTGTCTGGATATGAGAAATGAGTATATTGAATTGAAAAAGAAAAGAATTATTATTAAGTAAAATGTTATACATTGCGATAGTTTCTCTTTAAAGGATTTTTTAGGGTAGTAAATTGGTATAATTTAAGACAGTGCTTCTCAACTGGTGGGCTGCAAAGCTATTTCAGGTTGGCCGCGAAGCAGGCCAAAATATTGTGGTACAAAACTTCTATCAACCCGTGTTGAGTATTATTGAGTAGCAATTCAACAGTAAATTGAATGTGTTGTTAATATTTTATTTCTTTCTCACAAATATATATCTTAATTTTTTTTATTGTCATTTTGCCACAATATCTTATGGTGGGCCTCCAAATTTTTTTTTAGTAAAAGTGGGCCGCGAGTTGAAAAAGGTTGAGAAGCACTGATTTAATGCATATAATATGCAGAACATGTACTGCAACAAAGTTGTTTTCAAAATCAAAAAATAATTTAAACCAGCCAGTGATTTTCCATATATATTTTCACCCAAGATTCTTTAGTCTGACTTCAACATTTGTGTGCATGGGTAGATTGGCTCAAATGCCGTTTTAATGTTAAAACAATTAGATTTTGAGTGTAAATATTTCATTTTTTGTATGACTAATGTCAATTTGAATTGACAGGTGAAATCTTTAACATATTCTATCACATAAAAGCATTAAATTACAAAATGTATGATACCTCAAATTTTTACTTATTTTTTTCTTTTATTTTATTTTTCTTCATCTTAATCCAGGGGTGGGCAAACAACGGCCCGCGGGTTACAGATCGCGGCTCATAATTCCGTTTTACCATTTTTTGTACAACTTATATTTGAGGCGTCTTTCGTTGGGGAACAAATTAACACATTTGCATGAATATTTATTGCGTTTTTTTGTGGAAATAACATGAAGTAAATTTAAGTTTTGTTGAATGCGACCCGCGAGAAATTCAAAAATGTTCAATGCGGCCCGGGGAGAGAAAAATTTGCCCATCCCTGTCTTATTCTCTTACCTTTCACTAATGGCAAACAAGCAGCTCCTGTCCCAGCCACGACCTCCATGTTGGTGGAAAGGTCAGCTGCAGACAGCATTCGTCGACTCCCTCGAGGTTGGGGCCTCATGTTTCGAATTCGGTATATCCTCTTACCATTGGGGTCCGAATAATACAGGGTCCCATCATCTGTGGGGCTTGCTGCCATGTAGTACTATTCAAAAATAAAGACAATTACTAAAAATGAGCGGTTAAATTTAGATAACTTATCACAAAGGTTAAAGGATGGAATACACGTACGCGGTAAATGCATGCGTTTTTTGGTTTGTTTCATTACAACCGCGCGGATACGTATGGAATCTAATTACGCGCGGTTGTAATGAAACAACAAAAAAACGCGTGCGTTTACGCATATGTGTATTCCAGCCATAATACAAAATTCTGTATTGAAATTTCCGCATGTGTCTAAATTTTCAATACATTAGAAAAATTATTGGCATTTCAACTTATTACAATATTTATCCTGCCTTGGATGTGAACATTATCTTGTTAGCCACCAAAGTTATTTTCCATCACCTCTTGATACACCAAGGGTTCATAATCGGGGGCATTGTATCATTTAATTTTAATGTAGGTTATATTAATTTATACTTGGGTAGTTGGGTAGTTGGTTGTTATTCCACATAGCTATCCATATCTAAAGTAAATTCAAGCTATTGGCATCTTTGGCAATCCATTGGGGATCTGGTGATAATGATTATTTATAAAGCCAAGTAAAGAGGGATTATATTGTGCAGTCCACCAGGGGTCTGGAATCATCAAAAGGTTAAGAACCCCTCTTCTAGATTATAACATCCAGCTTCTTCAGGGAAAGAATAACTTGAAGTTCCTCAAAGAACAGTTTAACTTGAAAAATCTTAATTCTCTAATCCTGTTTCATTAATCTCTCATTTTTATTTTCTATTTTTAATTTTAATTTTTATTCACCTTATGTGGCGGCGTCCTCAGATACAATAGACTTGACACTTGTCCGTCTGTATCAATCTTCCTGATGTAGTTGTAATCCCCAACATAGACGTTGCCGTTGGCATCGCAAGCCAGCGACACAGGAGCAAGAAGCTTCATGTTGATGGCAGGACCTGGAAAACAAAATTTTCATTTTTAATAAAAAAGATGATTTCCAGATGATCTCGCATCGCCAGCTAATCAACTGATCCTTTGATAATCTTTAATTGAATCCCAAAATATAAAACTTGAACATTGAAAAAACATGTCATATATCTGTTACTGCTGAAGAATTGGGTCTTAAAGTCATAAGGAGATAAAATTTGAACTTTAAACCAGGAAGTGTTTGTATCTATAGTTCATATGGGGTCATTTTTTCATTTTAAGGGTAAATGTCCGCTCGGCTAAATGTCTGCCGACTTCCTATTTGGGAGCCAGTCTTTTGCACATTGCTCATCATATAGTGTACAACTCTGATAATGTATCAATGCATTATCACTTCATTACACATGTACATCAAAACTTCAAGTATTAAAAATAAGCAGGTTGCTGTTTTCACCAGCTGCAGGTTTCAAATGAGTAATAAGAATTCAACATACGAGTAGACTAATAAATGTGATATTTGTGGCATCGACCCCTCATTGAGCCGGAAATAAATTGTATGATATAAGGGATCTGCAGGGTAGTGGAAAAGGTTGGACATGACTGGCATATACATCTTTGTGCTCAACCAACTAAATCAGAAGTCTCTTTTCAGTACGAGGCCGCATTGGATATTTGGCACAATTTTGCGGGCCATGGGAAAGAAGCAAAAATATACCTTCATTGTTTCAGGTTGTTGATGGTTTGAGACAATAATAATAATAATAATGATAATAAAAATCAACAATTACAAAAGGCTCCTTGACAGGCAAGTAAGGTAATAAATGTTCACCCACCAGAGCAACCATCGCATGATGAATGTCGTTGGGACCCTGTCCCCATCACTGTTGACATCATAGGGGGCTGTCTGTCCAATCTCATGGTCCCACCATTACCCAGGTGGACTACCCCCTTTCCTGTATGGTAAGTATGGTGGATATTGAGCGACCAGCCCCCCACTGATTGCATCATTGTGGGGTCGTGACCTTCAAGGGTTGTCAAATGAGAATCCCACACTATTGAAGGGCACATTTCATACTCGTAGCCAACTTCGACTGAAAAACAATAAGAAATTGTTAAAAACTCATAAAGATTCAAATTGGAACAAAATGAGAATGCTGAACAGTTAAAGATATAAATATTCCTTGAATATGCATAAAAAAATTCAAAAAAGTCAAAAATTTACATAAATTTCTGGATTCAAATTTTTTCAAATGATTCCAAAACGTTAAATATGGAAATGGGGAGAAAAAAAAGATTATTTATATAAGGTGAGAAGTGTGCGAGAAGAGTAGGCAGATAAAATACAGCGTCAAGGGATAAAATAAATCCCACTTAATTTTTCGGGGAGAAAAACTCATAAAGATTCATATTGGAGCAGAATGAGAATGCTGAACAGTTGAAGATATAAATATCCTTAAATTTGCATCACAAAAATTTTTTTTTAAGTTAAGAATTTGATGTTTTCTATGTCAGCGCTTCTCAACCAATGGGCTGCAAAGCTATTTCGGGTGGGGCACAAAGCAGGCCAAGATGCCAAGATACAGTACAAAAAGCGAAAACTTTTATCAACGTGTGTTGAGTATTATTGAGTAACATTTTGACAGTAAATTGAATGTGTTGTTAATATTTTATTTATTTCTCATAAATATATATTTTAATTTTTTTCATTGTCATTTTGCCACAATATCTTATAGTGGGCCTCAAAAAAAAAAAGGTCAGTAAAAGTAGGCCTCGAGTTGACTCTAAATTTTGTCCTTACCTTTAGCAGTGACCGTGCCGTATACTGGTTCACCATATGCATCTCTTCTCTCCCAAACAAAAGAATATCTCAGTTCTGGAATAGCTTCAAAAACTTCTACATAAACAACTCCTTGTGCTAAGATGCGGAGATGAATTGTTTTTAGATTGCTAGCGACCTCGAGTGGTGTAAGTTGTATTTCCAACTTTGATTTGTATCCTGGAGTCCGACTGCTCAGATAAACTAAGTCGACGCCAGAGAAGGGGAGACCAACAGACTCGCGGACAGCCTGGAAGGAAAGACAGAGTTAGAAGGAGATTATGTATATTTTTCAAGAAAAATAACTAATGTTTGTTCCAGTGGTAATTAAAATGTTGATCAAGCCATTTGCTTAATCATCCTTAGCACATTCCATCACACATAATCCCTAGGTTACATGTTATGTAGAAAGTATGTATATATGCAGAAAGAATCCGGGACATTTAGCCACAGACATTTCGCCATCCTTCCCAGCGGGGACATTTTTCCAATATTCAAAAAATTATATCTTACATTTTTTTCTTTGTGTGCCCCTCCCCTAACCCTAACCGTAACACTAACAATAACATTAACCCTAACCCAAAGTTACAATGTTTTGAATGTTGGCGAAATGTCCGGTTACCATGCAGAAAATACAAAAATACACAAAATTGACCTTGCACTGCAAAGTATATAAAGTCACCCTCATTTATGTAACCAATCCATGCCCCAGTTAATGCGGATATATTTTCAGATTAAACTTCTTGGTTTTTACCTGAGTTTCTGGAATCACCGATCCTCGATCATCACAATTATCAGCTGTGAAGGCTTGTACATTGGAAGGCAGGATGATGACCTGAGGGCGAGGATAGACACTGACATCACAATTACTGTCCATTGTGACATCAGAAGAAAGTTGATCCGGTTGACTGGCTGTTCTCATGGTGATGGTCGGCATGACAACAAACTCGTTCAAGGGAACGAATGACGTCAGGTTGGTTGAAAGCAGCAATGACCGATCGAATTGCAGGGTGATAGAGCCCCCTCCATTTGCCATGATGTCATACCTGGGGAAAATTAGGGGTTAAAAATCAGTTAAAGTCAATATTAATAGTCTGAGGTTTTCCCACGTCTTTCCCCAGTTTATATTTGTTATGGGTAACCTTTTTCAAACAACTCTAATTAAGGGGACAACCAATGGGGACAATGGATTTACTACCACCCAGACCCCTGGGTTGAGCTGTTGTAAGGCCTTGCCCCCTGCCCCCCACCCTTTGTTGAATATAATAGAGGGATGCTAGATAGAGTGCACATTAGAATTTCTGGAATATGGTCCAAAATACTCATGCGTACACTCGATTAAAACATCTTTAATCTTTCTTTTCTTGTTCCATAACTACTCACCATCCATCCAATCTGCTCTTCGTGTATCCATATTCTGACCTTCCCAATACTCGCACTCGTACGCCCACTAGTGGAGAGCCGTCTAGTGTCACGATTCGTCCACGAACTACAGATACTTTCCTGAAAAAATGAAGTTAAAAACTTTAAAAAAGATTCATAAATATTCCATGCAAGGGAAAAGACAATTCCTTATAAGAACACAATATCTTAAATCAGGGTGGTCGAACTACAGCCCCATAGTTTCAAAATAATACTGCAAAGCACTAGACTAGACACTTGTTTTAAATAAGTCTCGACCCCAGACCTCCTATTAGCAGACCAGCATTATGTAGGAATAAATTCAAACACCCTGAAACTAGGGATGGCCAAACCGGAATAGATATCCGGAATACATCCGGAATAGCTAGGTATTCCGGGTATCATTCTTCATCCATTTAGGAATTCCGGATATTCGGATTTTTTTTGTAGCTATGTTCACGAGATGCTTTTGTTCGATTAAATTAAGAAATCGCTACAGCTATTACGCTAATCAC
>JAUELA010165497.1:0-13341 GCA_031471845.1 Boltenia villosa | reverse complement strand
CGAAGAAGTCGGTGACTCGGACTTGACTTGACTCGACCATGAGATTGAAAAGACTTGACTTGACTCGAGTCTCTAGAACCATGACTCGGACTTGACTCGAGACTCGACTTTGGTGACTTGGTCCCATCTCTGGCGGGCACCCCAGGCTAGTAACCCCTGCTTTAGATCATTACTTTTATTTTGTCGATTGTTTCGGATTAACCTTTGAAAGCGTACTCTTTTCCATAGAATTGTAGAATAAAAACGTAGACATAGAATTAAATTCTGGAATTTCGAGGGAGGAAGAAGAAAGGGCAATTATAAATTATATATGATCATATCGCAGTCATAATAATGGGCGCAAAGAGTTATACTTTTAAAGAATTCGAACGATTTGTTGGCCAATCCTGATCTATGGGAAGCGCATATGATGACAGTATAAATGTCACCAAATGAAACATATGCAAATGATAGTCTAGCGATATCAGCCCGTAAACTGGATTCCAGTAAGCAGAAAATAGTGACGTAATGACATCATGATATATATGAATGATATAAAAAAATATATAGCAATTTAACTAGGAAATTCGCCTTGCCCAGAATACCCTTCACCAAACTTTTCCCTCATCCATGCTACCCTATGCCACTTTCAATATTATTGGATTGTCCTTTGAATGCATACTATTTCTATAGTATTGTAGATTAAGGATTTGTAAGTGATTTAAGCTGCCGTAGATGTAGACATAGGCTTCTGGAATTCTGGAATTTCTAGAGAGGAGAAGAAATGCCAATTATGAATTAAATATTATCGTATAGCAGTGACCATATCGATCATTCCATGCATTTTATTAGGGACAGCTTCAATATTATTTGTCACTTCTGCATTTTTGGAATGCAGGGAACACATCGGTCTCGATGCAAATCAATTTTCTGATTGTTCTTTGATTAATGACATATTAATTCTTAAATATCATTTCTTGCTTTCACGAGTAAACCTTTAATTAATGAATAATGGATATTTCATTTACTAAAAAATGATTACATGCGTATGGCTGGATTACGTGCTATTTATTTAATAATTGATCTATTACCTAATGTTGATTTTGGTGGCTTCCATCCACGATGTATTGATTGGTATTCATGGAGAACTGCTTCAACGCACATAGGATATTATTCTATTGTATCTACCTATTGTATATTGCAGATAAAGGTGTGGCAGCAAGAGAGGGGTTTCTTTTAGGCTAATATAAAGCGTTAGTTGGAAATAATATCTTTATATTTAAGATTTGCAGACATTTTTGTCATCAAGTATGCTGAAGTATATGTATATATTTGTCGCGGGGTTTGAGTGGGAGCGCATCTGATTTCAATACTTTCAATTGTCTATTCGACGGCGTTCAGTGAAGAAAAATATAAATTGCAATAAATTTGTTTGTTATTACCAGTTAATATAATCATATCATTTGAGTTCCGAGAATTATCTAGTAGTTTGGTAAAATTAGACAAACTAGTATTCTACCACAAAATTGAAAAAGCCTTTTCACACTATGGCATATCTACAGTAGAATGTACGAAGAATTGCCTATTTACAAAGTAAAACTCGCAAATGCTTAGAAGTAGAACTATCGTCGTGTTTATTTACAAAGAAGCATTTTCGTAGTTTAACTTTGTAAATAGGCAATTCTTCGGCTATTCTACCGCAGTGTGAAAAGGGCTTAAAACTGAGCTAGATGAACAATAACTAAAACATTTATTAGACGCATGTTATTACTATGTAATCGTGTATCAAGATATATAATGACTAATCCACATGTTTCAAGAGAGATTTTCGATTCAGAAAATCGTTTACAGCTACTGTAGACTGGAACATTCGTTCTGCAAAACTGAGTTGATATAGCGAGATCATTGGAGTTCAGAGAAATATCTAGTTTGGTGAAATTTGGCTAATTATTATTTTATTACATGATATTGAAAGGCATTCATCTACGATTGAACTAAGTGTGTGCTGAATAAATTTTATCAAACGCATTTGTTTCTGCTTAATCGCATAACAAGATATGATAAACGCACGTATATCAAGAGAGTTGAGGGACTTATCAATTAGGTTTGGGATTGGACGGAACGAGTCCGAGTACTCGGACTCGTACGAGACTTGGGATTTTTCCAGGACTCGGACTCGACCAAGTCCTGCCAAAGACTCGCTTTTTTCAAAAGAGGCTTAAATGATTACATGATTCTCGGTGCTATCCCAGAGGATTGTTTTGTCACAAAATATTGCACAGGTTACACAAAGAATTGCGCAAATGACGCAAATGACAAATGATTGCGCACCTGACAGCTCTAACATCCCGAATACAAAAACAGTTAAAATCAAATTCCACTGAATGAACAAGTTTACCTAGCGAAATTTAATAAAATAGAAAAAGGAATTCTGGGAAGCCAAGTGTTGAGAAAGCGATTTTTGGCTCGATATGAAGACATGTGAAAGCAATTGACGCCCGACTCGCTGTACGCCTGCGTGACTTCATTTTCATAAAAGCATGTCAACATATGAATTCACAATTTATATTTCCAGGTTTTCCGCATATTAAGTAGGAAATTATGAAACAAAGAGAAACGTAGACTCAACACTATTAGAAATGGTTCTTGCAGGAGGGATTATAGCAGGGATAGTGATCGCTGCGATCGTTGCAGTGCTTCTGATCATTGGCATCGCTTATTATATATTCAAGAAAAGTAAATCAGATGACGATTGCTGCGCGAAATTGTTGAACAAGTACACATCAAGTTCAACGAATGGAGGTCAAAGGTCAGAGATGGTTGCAAATTACCCGGATGTCACAACAACTTTCATTCGAACTCCTGTTGCTGGGCAACAATTCACGTCACGTGAACTGAAAGGTACCAAAGGTCAGGACTTCGTAATTCCATCGAGGCAGCATCTCCTCGCGCAAGAAGGTGAGTTACATCACCATTTACATGAATTTGCGGTATCCTCACACTTTAACTGCATTAAGGCTGGAATACACGTACGCGGTAAACGCACGCGTTTTTTGGTTTGTTTCATTACAACCGCGCGACGCGTATGGAATCGAATTACGTGCGGTTATATCCAAACAAACCAAAAACGCGTGAGTTTACCCACACATGACGTCATAGAATTTCATAACTTTTTTAAATTAGGCCAAAATTACCTAGCATATTCAATTACATTTTATGGAAAATTCTACTTCAAAATTACATTATACTGCAACAATTCCAATGTTACAACACGTTCGTATCATCAATTTTTGCAAATCAAATTTCTTATGAGACATGACCCTAACCCCGACCCAAACTCCAGCTATAAACTATAACCCTACAAACCCTCAAAACATCGCTCCACATTTGTCAGTAACAATACGTCACGATCTAGAAAAAAAAATTATCATCTATTCTGTTCATTTTACAGATGAATCAAAGCCTTCCATGTACTCTGCAATCGATCCAGCTGAAATTGACCCAAGATTGTATACACCAGGATATGAGAACGAGGTTTGAATGTTTACTTGGTTTCTTTTTTGATCGATATTATGTTGTCGAGAAGCAGGTATAATCATTCTCGACCAGGGGAAAGCGCAAAATTCAATCCAACCATAACCCCATACGAAAGGATATCAGTTCCAAAAATGAATAAAAAAATAAAAAAAGAGATAAAAAATAAAAACAATCAATTGACGATTTCTCTCAATGAAGGATAAAGAAATTATTATCGGTTGTTCAGCTTGCATGTTCATTTTAAAAATGTGAAATGTGAAAAAGTTTCGAAGATAGAAAGGAGAAAGGCATCAATTTTCAAGTTAAGAAAATGAATAAGCAAAAATATATATCACAGCAAAACTAACCCTGTGGACTGTTACGCGAGTTTGTTTTTCCCTCCATCGTGACTCTATATGTATTTAATATATTCCCTGCAATTGCTAGAAATACGATCCAACTTGTATGCGACTATATACGTTAGTTAATATGATGAAAATATCGATATAATTAATATCATATATTGATGATATTCAGAACACAATGAAACATTTTTACATGTCAGCCATGATTCTGACGTGTAATTTCGTTTCCTGAGTTCTGTGACATAATTTTTTGTGAAATTATTGTCAAATAAATATCTAATCTTTCGAGACCAATAAAGGAAGTAAAATTCGATTGTTTCATCGTTAATTAATTTGATTGATTGGTACGAGATAACATATGGGAAATATCAATCATATGTACAATTTCTTCTTCTTCTTATACATTTCGTGTAATTATTACGTAATTCGCAATCATTTTGCAGTGGGGACATTTAGCCAACATTCAACAAATGATATCCTACATTTCTTTGTGTGTGTCCCTAACCCGAACCCTTATTTTTGAATTTTTTTTTTATTTAATTTTTTTTTTCATTTTTTTTATTAATATTTCTTTTATTATTATTATTATTAGGGGCCAGAACCCTTACCTCAACCCTAACACTTACTTTAAAACTAACCCTAACTCTAAACCTAACCTAAGATATAATTTTTTGAATGTTGGCGAAATGTCCGTTGGTTAAATGTCCGGATACCACAGCACATATATCATATTTAAATTGTCTCTATGTACATTTAATATATTTCCCTGCAATTCCTGGAAATACGGTTCAACTTATATGCGAGAGTATGCGGTCGTTAACATGATGAAAATGTGTAAATCTGGTGCGGCGGGAACTTGAACACACCCTAATTCTTACTTTTACTTTCGTTTCCTGAGTTCTGTGACATCATTTTTTGTGAAATTATTGTCAGATAATATCTAATCTTTCGAGACCAATAAATGAAGTGAAATTCGATTGTTTCATCGTTAATTAATCTGAATAATTGGAACGAGATGACATATAGGAGCTATCAATCATATGTACAACTTCTTCTTCTTCTTCTTATACATTTTCTGTATTTATTACGTTATTATATTATTACGTAAGATATTGTTCAATAACGACCATTGAGTCCATAATTCGAAAAATGGCGTTGCAGCATAGGAATCCAAGCAAACGGACGTTTTGCCATAATTTTCCAGGGGGCACATTTACCCAACATTCAAAAAATTATATCTTACATTTTTCTTCTTCTGTGTGTCCCTAACCTCAACTCTTACCCAAACCCTAACACTTACTTTAAAACTTACCATACCCCTTAACCTAACCCTAAGATATAATTTTTCGAATGTTGGCGAAATGTCCGTTGGTTAAATGTGCGGATACCGCAGCGCATATATCATATTTAAATTGTATCTTTTGATTCCAAATCTATTAAACACTATTGCATTTGCAGGGCGTTACAGCCTCACCAATCGGAGGTAAACGACCGCCCCAAGTCATCTTCACTGTCGAGTACGACAAGAAATTCTCCATTTTGAAGATTTGCATCTTGGAAGCAAGGCATCTAAGAACTAGGTCAAATGCAGGTACAAAATATGTGATTACGTCACAATTTATGCGACATAACAAAATGTATCAATTCTCTAACCAACAAAATAGGGCCGCATAGAAATAACTCTGTAAGGCATTAAGGCCTCCAAATTCTCAGGTAAGACTTAATTAAGGCTGGAATACACGTACGCGGTAAACGCACGCGTTTTTGGTTTGTTTCATTACAATCGCGCAGATACGTATGGAATCGAATTACCCGTGGTTGTAATTGTAATGAAACAAACCAAAAAACGCGTGCGTTTACGCGTACGTGTATTCCAGCCTTTAGTCCAAGTATCACAATTTTCATATAATTTGTTAGCAATTTCAACATTTTAGTGACTTTTTCTCATTCAACCCTTTATTTAAGTTTTACGTTAAATAATAAAGGAAATGATTTAAGTTTAAAGGTTGTATTCTCAATTTATTTCTGTAAAATTAATAAATTTTGATTGCAACTATGTTTCTTTGTTCTTCCAAAACCAGGTGAAATTCACCCGGCCTTAGTGTTCTAGGGTTAATACTGTTCTTTACAGCAAAAAGGAAGTGCATTTCATCAGAAATTTCAAAATTAGAGACAAAATTTGTGTGCAATTAACGCTTAAGATTTCGAAATCTTGTTTGTTACATAATTGCTCCTGGTTTTAATCTCATGTGTTTAACACCTTTATCTTAATGAACAGACTCTTGCGATTTAGACTTGGCACAATTAAAGATTATAGAATTTCGAAATTTATTTTATTTCTTTTACCATACAGACTCTTGCGACCCTTATTGCACTGTGGCCGTCACACCTGGGCATGGAGAGAAACAGAGTAAAGTGCAAAAGAAAACATTTGATCCAAACTTCAACGAGAATTTCAGCTTTGAGGTTCCGAAGAACGAATTGGAAGAGAAAACAATTGAGGTAATATGTTTTTGTTGTTGATTAATGTATCGTATTTACCCTCGGATTCACCGGAAAGCCGTAGCGGGCTTATGCATGGATGCATGATGCGACCATGTCGGCTTGCGAGCATGCTGAACTTGAATAGCGGAGGAAAGCCGCGACCAAGTTCACGTGAAACCGCACTGTACCGGCGAGGAGTTCAGCGCCCCCAGTCACTTACTCACATCAAGGCTCAAGGGTGAAAACGGCATATATTGAGGTGAGGTGATCAACAAGCGTGCAACATCGTCTAGTCTAGGTGCCGAATAAATCTGTGAAGGTGAAGCCGAGATTCAAACCCAGAATCTCTAGGTGAGCATAGATGACCAGCCGACGGCTTTACCCGTTCGGCCACCGGACATCCTTTGGGCGGAGCAGTGGCGTAGCGTGGGTTGTCATGGCGCTCGTGGCAACGAGCAAGCAAAGCTTCTCCAACCCGTGAACCGTCACCACATGTATTGCATTTTCAGAGTAGCCTATTCTGATGTAATTATAGTAAAGTATACTCCGTAAAGTATACTCCGTTACCACATGTATTGCATTTTCAGATTATTCTGATGTAATTTAAGTAAAACACTTGTATACTCAATCTTATCCAAAATCGCCTGGTTAATTTATGGAATTTTATTATTACTATTCTTTTTATTTTATTAATTTTGCGCCCGGAGAGACAGCCATGTTTTCTCGATACACGCTACACCACTGGAGTGATGGAGTAATGTGGAAAAATTTCTCTGTTAGGTGTCTTGTTGTTGAAAAAAATTATCGAAAAAAAACATATTCAAGACAAACAGATATTAAATCGCCAAAAATAATGTGATGACGTCATAAATGCGTCGTCAAATCCAATACTCTTCACAAATCCCGGACATTTTGCCAACGGACATTTCGTCATCTTTTGTGACGTCATAACAAAGGGACATTTTGCCAACATTAAAAAAAATTCTTTGTGTGTCACTTGCTCTAAACCTTACCCTAACAATAACTCTAACCCTAACTTTAAGATCAACTTTTTTTTAATTGCCGCGAAATGTTCGTTGGCTAAATGCCCGGATACCCTCTCCACCAATGTACAATTCATATCCGCATGTGATTTGAATGATAAGAATGGTTATATTTCGCTTATTCTTTACTTCAATGGCAGCCATTAATCTATTTTCTATTAAAATATTGTTTTAGATCAAGTTTTTCAATTTTGACCAATATTCAAAACACGAAGCTACTGGCACTGTGACCCAGAAACTCAAAGAGTTGGAATTGGACGACGGGAAAGTCGATTTGTGGAGAAAGATTACTTTAATAAGACCAGACTCTGCGCAGGTAATAATACGTTTTGGTAGAATTCCACTTTTGTGGCCCGTTTCTATAGAAGCTGCCCCCGACTGTTCTTAAAACTCTCACTTTTATGGATCAGCGCTTCTCATACAGGGTTCTCATTAGGGTTGAAGGAAAGACTAAAAATTTAGGATTAATATAAAGAAAATGTTGCTCCTATTTGATTTTTGGCAACACTTATCACATAGTTAGCAGCCCACGCTTCAGTGCTCTTGATATTAGCGGGATAAGGGCCACATCTCGAGAAGATCACCTATTTTTTATGACATACCGTATTTTGTTCTAATTGCATCACATTTGTATTACTGGATGTGAGTAACACTCATATATACGATCCATCGAAATATGAGGACATATATTGAACCATCTGAAATACTTTCGAATTTACTAGTTTGTGTATTCTACAGATTTAACTGAATTAAAATATTGTTTGAGAAAGATTACTTTAGTAAGACCGGTCTCTGCGAAGGTACTAATGATTTTTTATGACATTCAAAATTTTTATTGTTTCAATTCCATCGTATGCCCCTTTCACACTACGGTTTTTCTACGATATAATTGACGAAGAATTACCTTATTTACAACGTTTGGTAAAATTAGGCAAAATATTATTTTACGACATAATTCAGAAAGACAGTCACCTAATGTCCCTCTCATACTACGGTGGATCTACGGTAGAATTGAAGAAGCATTGGTCATTTACAAAGTAAAACTACGCAAACGCTGATTTGCAAAGTAGAACTACCATTGTGTTTATTTGCAAATAAGCATCTGCGTAGTTCTACTTTGTAAATAGGCAATTCTACCGTAGATCTACCGTAATGTGAAAGGGCGTTATTTGTCTTACTGGATATATGTAATACGCATATGTACGGTTGATAGAAAAATGGTCGCAGATATAGTAGAGTATTAGAAATATTTCAGAAATTACTGATTTGATCGTGTATTCCAAACCATAGCCATAACTAGATCCTAATATTGTTTGCATTATGTTTGTCTCAGTATGTGGGATTGAATAATTGGCTTTCTGAAAACCAAGCAAATTCCATTTACATTAAGCATTTAAAAGTATAAAATTTAAAATCATTCGTTTCCATAGAAACCTGAAGAATACGGCGACATTTTACTCCGGCTGGGCTATTTACCGAGCGCGGAAAAACTGACGGTCGTTCTCCTAAAAGCAAGAAATTTAAGTTTCGGATTTGAAGAAGAATCCAGGCCACCAGGTGACGTAATGCCTTTGAATACTTTAAAACAGGGGTGGACAAGCTTTTTCTCTCCGCGGGCCGCAAGTAGCATCTGTGAATCTCTTTTCAACCAAAAGTATATTTACTAATTGTTATTTCCACACAAAAAACGCAATTATTATTCATGCAAATGTGTCTGCGTTTGCAACATGGCTGCGAAATCTCATTGCAGTCTCGTTAGACGCGTTTTTCTGTGCGAAAATGTCTGGACCACACAAATTGACATCGCCTTGCGAGTAAGTTCGTGGGCCGCGAAAGAAACGGCCCGCGGGCCGTAGTTTGCCCACCCCTGCTTTAAAAGAAACATACCGGGCACAGTGGTGAATATATATTACAAAAATGACGAAATACAATCGATTCATAAGATTCGTTTCATCAACAAAGCTTCAGATTACGAATCCAAATCCAAACATGGTTAAATTTTAAAGCTTTAAAAATTTTGAAATTAAGGATAAAATCAACTCGAACTTGCGTTTTTTGCACAAATTTTAACAACGTTCATTATTGTGATTACTTTTTGTAATCACTGATTTTGAGGTTTCTTATGCGGCCCTCGGCTTATCTTTTTTATGTGTCCGAAGGAGTCGGAGAGGGTGGAAATCACTGTTCTACGGGCTTCTACGACATATTCTTGGCAACCTTTATCCATGTTTGGCGTCAATTTCGTGACAAAAGGAATATTTTTACGTGAATATATAAAAGTAGACAGAAAAAAATGCGCAATATTAGTGAGGACATGAGCATGGAACAATTATTTAAAGAACGGAAATGGCGGTTTGTTGCCTCTTCCTAACCGTTACATTAGAACAGTTTTTTGATAGGAAATTTTGCTTTGGTTGGACGATGGTCGGAAAAAAGTTATCGTGTGCGCAAAATAAAGCGTTTAAACCTGTTTTGGACGCTCTAGCATCAATATTTCACGATGTATTAGATATCTTCAATTTTCTTCTCACGTAAGCAATCAGATCATACAAACCTTAGGTATTTTTTCTATACATATAAAGGTTATTTCTCAAATTTGCCAATTGCATATTGTCAATAAGTCCGAGTCATTGACCTAGAGACTCGAGTCAAGTCAAGTCTTTTTTTAAATGTCATGGTCGAGTCGAGTCAAGTCCGAGTCACTGACTTCTTCGAGTCAAGACGAGTCCGAGTCACAAAAATGATCGAGTCAATTTCAAGTCATGAAGTATTTCACAAATGATTAAAAGAATTCAAAACATCCATGGCGCAAAACTGAATTGAATATTTTGGAAACTCACGTTACGATCCTTACAAAAACAAAGCAAAGCAAACCGACAGCGTGTTTCACCTTGCTCAAGAATCAAGGAACGCGTGAAAGTTAAACACAATGTTACGCCATAAACCATCTAAGACTGATCGAGAAAATGTAATCAAATTGATCTCTTTAATATGAGACTCGAGTCTCACATTAACACGAGTCATTTTGTTTAAAGACTCAAGTCAAGTCATTAAGCGCCGAGACTTGAGTCGAGTCGAGTCGAGTCTTTCAAAGGTCAAGACTCGAGTCGGGTCGAGTCACAATAAAAATGCGACTCGAGTCTGACTCGAGTCAAGTCGTTGACTCGAGTCATTACAACTCTGTCATCGTCCAACCACTCTTCTTCCTCTATTCACTTCCTTGTCAGCAAAATTTCCTGTCAAAAAACAGTTACAATGTAACGGTTAGGAAGAGGCAACAAACCGTCATTTCCGTTCTTTAAATAATTGTTTCATGTTGAAGTCACTTTTTTTATCCAAAGTAACTGTTCTAACACTGCATATCGGTATCCGGACATTTGGCCAACAGACTTTTCGCCACAATTAAAAAAAATGGATCTTAAAGTTAGGGTTAGGGTTATTGTTAGGCTTAGGGTTGGAGTAAAATTTAGAGTTAGTGACACACAAAGAATTTTTTAATCCTGGAAAAGTGCCCCTCTGTTATGACGGCACAAACGATGGCGAAATGTCCGTTGGCCGAATGTCCGGGCTTACTGCAACTCTGTTCACGTAAAAATATTCTTATTGTCACGAAATTGACGCCAAACATGGATAAAGGTCGCCAAGAATAGGTCGTAGAAGTCCATAGAACAGTTTCCACCCTTTCCGACTCCTTGGGCAACATACAAAAAAATAAGTCGAGGGCCGCATCAGAAACCTCAAATTATGATTATAAAAATTATTTACCAGTATAGTACATTTTCAATAAGATATTTGACTTCGAATTGTAGTCGATTTTATATTTTCTAAATGTTCGTGTGTCAAAGAGTTTCGTTTGTTTTGGCTAGCTATTTGTCATTGTTGTCATTGCAAAATATCCAGCTTCACATACGTAAGTTCTTCCAAACATGCTCAGTACTTTTTTACAACATTTCGATAGCTGTGGAAATTTGTCTGCAGAAGCAAATGTCACCAGAACTCAGTTGGTGGCGTATGCTTGTGTACAGGGTCAAATCTAGGGAAGGAGAGGCCCCTAGGCCCTTCCTCTTGGGGTGAGGCCCTCGAATTAAAAATTCCTCCTCAAGACGACACAAAATGTAATTAACGAGGGTTGCGGGAGCTTTCAGGGGTTAGTCTCGGCTAGTAAGTTCTTACAACATTGAAAGTAAAGCGTGCGGAAGGCGCGCGAAACTTTTTCGTCAACTCTTTCGTCAAAGTTTCCCTACAAATAGCACAATTTCTGGAGAAATTTTCAGTTTTGCTCTTGAAAAGTACATATTGGTCTATTACATGGATGTATTGAGATTTTAACACAACTCAATGTCATATGACAGTTAAGAAATATGGCTTTGGCCCCCATGCTTCAGCCTACCTAAGCCTATTGGTAAATGCGGCTCTGCTTGTATGTGTCAAGAAGCGCCATATTATGTTGCATTTCAATTATTTCAAACTGCACTGCACTTTGCTAGTTTTTCTAGTTTTTCATTATCTGGAAGCATTTGAGATAACATTGTTTTATTTAAATAACCTTTTGTGAGCACATAATTTTCTTCTTGCACTTGTTGCAAAACCTGCGTACAGCTTAGTACAGTGCTCCTCAACCCTTTCGGCTCACTTTTACTGACAATTTTTTGGAGGCCAACTATAAGATATTGTGGCAAAATGACAATGAAAAAAATTAAAATATGTATGTGGGACAAAAATAAAATATTAACAACACATTCAATTTAGTATTAAAATGCTACTCAATAATACTCAACACGCGTTGATGAAAGAATTCGCTTTTTGTACTGTAACATTTTGGCAAGCTTCGCGGCCCACTTGAGATAGCTTCGCGGCCCACCAGTGGTTGAGAAGCACTAGCGTGAGGCTGAAATACACACACGCGGCAAACTCACTCGTTTTCTGTTTGTTTTTATATAGCCGTGCGAAATTATATTCCGCACAGTAACGCACGGCTATAGGAAAACAAACCTAAAAAGCGAGTTTGCCGCGTGCGTATATTTCAGCCTTTAGAGCAGGGGTTCCCGACCTTTCTTATGCTCCACACCCCTAAAAAAATAATATGCCCTCGCACACCTAAAAATAATATTTTTTTTAAAGATAAAGAAGTTTCGTTTGTTTTGGTTTGCTATTTGTCATTGTTGTCATTGCAAAATATCCAGCTTCACATACGTAAGTTCTTCCAAACATGCTCAGTACTTTTTTACAACATTTCGATAGCTGTGGAAATTCATCTGCAGAAACATATGTCACCAGAACTCAGTTGGTTGCGTATGCTTGTGCGCAGGGTCAGATTTTGTGGAGGAGAGGCCACTAGGCTATTCCTTTGTGAGGCCTTCGAATCAAAATTTCCTCCACTAAACGACAAAATCTGTAATTAACAAGGGTTGCGCGAGCTTTTAAGGGTCGATTGAATATTAGTCCCGGCTGGTAAGTTATTACAACATTGGAATAATGCGTACCGCAGGCGCGCGAAAAAATTTCGTCAACTTTTTAGTCAAAGTTTCCTTACAAATAGCACAATTTCTAGAGAAATTTTCAATTTTGCTCTTGAAAAGTACATATTGGTCTATTACATTGATATATTGAGCTTTTAACACAACTCAATGTTATTTTGCCATTAGGGCTTTTCCGTATGTGCTTGTATCTTTATTTACAGTGTATGACATTTAAAAAATATAAAAATATGGCTTTGGCCCCTATGCTTCAACCTACCTAAGCCTATTGGTAAATCCGGCTCTGCTTGTATGTGCCAAGAAGCGACCTATTATGTTGCATTTCAATTATTACAAACCGCACTGCACTTTGCTACTTTTCTTAGTTTTTCATTATCTGGAAGCATTTAAGTTAACATTGTTTTATTTAAATAACCTTTTGTGAGCACATAATTTTCTTCTTGCACTTGTTGTAAAACCTGTGTGCGCATGCGTACA
>JAUELA010165386.1:0-13344 GCA_031471845.1 Boltenia villosa | reverse complement strand
AAAAACGGTGCTAACTCGGGAACCCGTGGTTCGATTTTCACGAGACTTGTTTTATTCTGTTCGCATTGTGATTTTACGTATTTCGTGCGCCGTTTTCGCTGTATTCTAAAACAGACAAACAATCAATCAAGCAAGCAATTTTAGAGTTTTAGTATTATAGTAGATAGTTAAAACTAATCCATGATGAGAAGAGATTATTATTGATTGCGATTAATGAATCAATCAATCAATGTTTTATTTTCCCATCCAAAAGCAACATAATACAAAACAATAATTTGAATAAGTGAAATAATAATTTTGCTCTGGAATTGAGCAGGAGCTGCAAAGGGACCATAAATGTCAGTCAGTCAGCAGCTCCTGGTCGTTAAGGTCAAGATAAACCGAACCGAATAATATAGGTAAATAATAGGGGTAAATTCTATGGAAATGAAAAATAAACATATAACAAACAAACAAAAAGAATAATAATAAAAAAAGGAATCAATATTTATATGATGATCAAGGAGGATACAAGTACATTGGATAGATAGGTATTGATAAGTAACTTTGGGCACATTGGGAAGATAGTTTTTGATAAGAAACTTTGTGTACAATAGCAAAATAATTTTTGATAAGTAACTTTGTGTACATTGGAAAGCTAGTTATTGATAAGTAATTTTGGATAAATTACCCATATAGGTATTGATAAATCGCTTCGGCTACATTGACCAGATTGGTATTGATAAGTAACATTGTGTACATTAGGAAGATCTTTATTGATTAGTAGCTTTGTGTACATTGGCAAGATGGTTATTGATAAGGAGCTTCGGTTACATTGGTCAGATTGGTATTTATAAGTAACTCTGTGTACATGGCAAGATAGTCATTGATAAGTAACTTTTTGTACATTGACCGGATATTTATTTATCAGGAGCTTCGGGTACATCAGCCAGATAGGTATTGATAAGTAACTTTGTGTACTTGGAAAGATAGTTATTGATAAGTCACACTATAGTTAATGATAAGTACCTCCGATAAATAACATTGGTTATGTTGGCACGATAGTTATTGATAAGTAACATTAGCTAGATAGATATTGAAATATAGGTATTGATAAGTAACTTTGAGTACATTGGAACATAGTTATTTTTAAAAGTAACTTTGTGTACATTGGCAAAATAGTTATTGATGAGTAGCCTGGGGTACATTGGCCAGATAGCTATTGATAAGCAAATTTGGCTACATTTGCAAGATACTTATTGATAAGTAACTTCTGGTAAATAGGGCAGATATGTATTGATAGATAGTTATTAACAGTAACTTTGGGCACATTGGCAGGATAATTATTGATAAGTAACATTGTGTACATTGCCAAGATAAATATTGATAAGAAACTTCGGGTACAAAAGAAAGATAGTTATTGATAAGTAGCTTCCGGTACATTGGCCAGATAGGTATTGATAAGTAACTTTGTGTACATGGGCGAGATAGTTTTTGAAGAGTAACTTCGGGTGCATAGGCCAGATATGTATTAATAGATAGGTATTGACAGTAACTTTGGGTACATTGGCAAGATAGTTATTGATAAGTCATTTTGTGTACATTGGCAAGATAGGTATAGATATTTAACTTCGGGCACATTTGCCAAATAGGAATTAATAGGTAGCTTCGGGAGCATTGGTAGATAGGTATCGATAAGTAACACTGAATACATTGGCATGATAGTTATTGATAAGTAACTCTGTGTACATTGACAAAATAGTTATTGATAAGTAGCTTGGAGTACATTGGACAGATAGGTATTGATAAGTAATTTTTGGTACACTGGGGAGATAGTTTTTGATAAGTAACTTTCTGTACAATGGCAAAATAGGTATAGATAAGTAACTTTGTGTACATTGGAAAGCTAGTTATTGATAAGTAACTCGGTTACATCGGCCAGATAGGTATTGATAAGTAACTTTGTGCACATGGCAAGATAGTTATTGAGAAGTCGCACTATAGTTATTGATAAGTACCTTCGATAAGTAACACTGGTTATATTGGCATGATAGTTATTGAAAAGTGATATTATCCAGATAGGTATTGATAAGTAACTTCGGGTACAAAGGCCAAATAGGAATTAACAGATGGCTTCGGAAACATTGGCAACATATGTGTCGATAATAACACTGGAAACATTGGCATGATAGTTATTGATAAGTGACTTTGGGTACATTAGCAACATAGTTATTGATGAGTAACTTTGTGTACATTGACAAAATAGTTATTGATAAGTAGGTTGGAATACATTGGACAGATATGTATTGCTAAGTAACTTTGGATGCATTGGAAAGATTGTTTTTGATAAGTAACTTTGGGTACATTGGGAAGAGTTATTGATAAGTAGCTTGGAGTACATTGGACAGATGAGTATTGATAAGTAACTTTGCTTACATTGGCAGGATAATCATTGACAAGTAACGTCGGGTACATTGGCCAGAGAGGTATTGTTAAGGAGCTTCGGTTACATTGGTCAGAATGACATTGATCAGTAACATTGTGTACCTTAGGCTGATAGTTAATGATAAGTAACTTCGGTACATTCGCTAGAAAGTTATTCATAAATAACTTCGTGTACATTGGCCAGATAGGTATTGATAAGTAACTTCGAGTAAATTGACCAGATTGGTATTGATTAGTTGCCTCGGCTACATTGGCAACAATAAGTAACATTGTGCAAATTGGCAAGTTTTTTATTGATAAGTAACTTTGTGTACATTGGCAAGATAGTTATTGAAAAGTAACTTTGTGTACATAGCAAGATAGTTATTGATAAGTCACACTATAGTTATTGATAAGTACTTTCGATAAGTAACACTGGGTATATTGGCACGATAGGTATTGATAAGTAACATTAGCCAGATAGATATTGATAGATATGTATTGATAAGTAATTTTGAGTACACTGGAAACATAGTTATTGATAAGTAACTTTGTGTACATTGGCAACATAGTTATTAATAAGTAACTTTGTGTACATTGGCAAGATAGTTATTGATAAGTAGCTTGGAGTACATTGGATAGATATGTATTGAAAGTAACTTTGGGTACATTGGGAAATTTGTTTTTGATAAGTAACTTTAGATAAATTATCCATATATGTATTGAAAAATCGCTTCGGCAACATTGGCCAGATTGGTATTGATAAGTAACATTGTGTACATTGGGAAGATATTTATTGATTAGTAACTTTGTGTACATTGGCAAGATTGATAAGGAGCTTTGGTTAAATTGATCAGATAGGTATTGATAAGTAACTTTGTGTACATGGCAAGATAGTCATTGATAAGTAACTTTTTGTACATTGACTAGATATTTATTGATCAGGAGCTTCGGTTACATTGGCAAGATATTTATTGATAAGTAACTTCGGGTACATAGGATATGTATTGATAGATAGTTGGTATTAACAGTAACTTTGGGTACATTTGCAAGATAGGTATTGATAAATGAGATTGTGCACATTTGCAAGATTGTTAGTTATTGATAGGTAACTTCGGGTAAATTGGCCAGATGGGTAGTTTTGTGTAGCTTCTGGTACATTGGCAATATAGTTATTGATAAGTCACTTTGGCTACATGGGCAAGATTGTTTTTTGATAAGTAACTTCGGGTACTGGCCAATGTACACAAAGTTATATATCAAAAACTATCTTACCATTGTACCGAAAGTTACTTATCAATGACTATCTTGCCATGTACACAAATTTACTTATCAATACCTATCTGACCAATGTAACCGAAGCTCGTTATCAATACCTATCTGGCTAATGTACCCTAGTTACTTATCAATAACTCTCTTGCCAATGTACCGAAAGTTACTTATCAATAACTATCAGTGTACACAATGTTACTGATCAATATCAATCTGGCCAATGTAGCCGAATCGACTTATCAATACCTCTCTTGGCAATTTTCCCGAAGTTACCTATCAATAACTATCTGGCCAATGTACTGGAAAATACTTAGCAATACCTATCTGGCCAATGTGTACAAAGTTACTTATCAATACCTATCTTGCCCATGTACCCAAAGTGACTATCAATAACTAGCTTTACAATGTACACAAAGTTACTTATGAATAACTATCATGGCATTAATGTACACAAGATTACTTATCAAAAACTATCTTGCCAATGTTCCCAAAGTTACTTATCAATACCTATAAGGCCAATATACCCGAATGTACTTATCAATAACTATCTTGCCATGTACACAAAGCTACTTATCAATAACTATCTGGTCAATTTAACCGAAGCTCCTTAACAATACCTATCTGGCCAATGTACATTGCTGATGTACCCAAATTTGCTTATCAATGCCTATCTGGCCAATGTCAACAAAGTTACTTATCAATAACTATGTTTCCAATGTACTCAAAGTTACTTATCAATACCTATCTATCAAATACCTATCTGGCTGATGTTTCTTATTAATAACTACCATGCGAATATACCCAGTGTTACCCATTAAAGGTACTTATCAATAACTATAGTGTGACTTATCAATAACTATCTCGCCATGTACACAAAATTACTTAACAATGACTATCTTGCCAATGTACCCAAAGTTACAGTCAATACCTATCTATTAATACATATCTGGCATGTGCACTCGAAGTTACTTATCAATAACTGTCTTGCCCATGTACACAAAGTTACTTATCAATCACTATATTTCCAATGTACCCAAAGTTACTGGTAATACCTATCTATCAATAGATATCTATTCTATGTACTTGAAGTTACTTTTCAATAAGTATCTTGCCAATGTACCCAAATTTACTTATCAATACCTATCTGGCCAATGTACTCGAAGCTGCTAATCAATACCTATCAGGCCAATGTACCCGAAGGTACTTATCAATAACTATATTTTGACTTATCAATAACTATCTTGCCATGTGCACAAAGTTACTTATCAAGACCTATCTGGCCAATGTAACCGAAGCTCCATATCAACACCTATCTTGCATATGTACACGAAGTTATTTATCAATAACGATCTTGCCAATGTACACAATGTTACTTATCATCGCCAATCTGGCCAATGTAGCCGAAGCGACCCATTCAATCTTTTACTACATCTACCTCTGTTTGTCTGATTGTATGACAAAACAGATTTTAATACAAAAACGAGACTTTCTGTAAATTGTTAATCTCGGGAGTGCCAGAGCAAATCCGAATTAATTTCTCAAGAATTTATATTTATAAATTTATTGCGTTCCCGGAAGCTTTTTAAACGCATAAAATTCAGAGTAATAGCATGAGATCAGGATAGATTTCCGACTGAAAAGACATTTCTGAACATTCCTCGTTAAATTTTATTCTATTCTTTGTCTCAAACGTTAGAGATTATTTATTAAACTAGCAAACCAGATAGGCTAAAACAGATTTCCCAAATCTGCAAAAGATGTTCCTAACAAATATCACAATATAGAATGGATAATTTGAGCATTAAAGATTTCTTTATACCGCAATTGAACTTCCAATTAAACTAAAATTGTTTTACTCTCATCACGAGATTTATAGGCAGGTTTTGCACTTGCGTTTTTCATTCGACACCCTCGACCCCATATTATTCAACTAATAATGAGTTCTAGTGTACAATGTGAATTGCAATGCATATTTCTCAATCTTGTTGTCCATTGAAATAATAAATTTAGTCGGATATGTTTGGTAGTCATTGTCAGAGTTGTAATGACTCGAGTCAATGACTTGACTCGAGTCGCATTTTTGGTGTGACTCGACTCGACTCGAGTCTTGACCCGTGAAAGACTCGACTCGAGACTGGGCGCTTAAACACTTGACTCGAGTCTCTAGGTCCGTGACTCGGACTCGACTCGAGATTCGACTTTGGTGACTTTGTCCAATCACTGGTCATTGTAACATTTTGTAAACAATAAAATACATAATATTAATAAATTTTAAATCAAATGTCGGTGAAGATAATTGAACGATTCCAATATGACTTGGAAATACTATTACATGTTTACTTCACTGTACTTCAATCAGCATTCAGATTGGGGACCCGATCGGCGGCCTATTTCCCTTCAGCTACCTTTCAGACATACGCGTCAAATGCCTAAAATCAATTAAGGAAGAAGTAGTCCGAGGAAAAAAACTAATAATAAAGCAAAAGAAGTTATCCATACAACAACAGACGTTATTTAACCACTATTGAAGCTCGAATGAGCTTTTAAAAATACATGCGAACATACCGGAATATTCAAGTCTTCACTTTAGTGTCCACAATATAAGTTTCGACATATATCGCATACTGGATTAATATATTCTTGTTATTCTGGGGTATGGAGTAATTTTATTAAAGGTATAAAAAAATGTGAAAATCATAAATTTACGTTCCTAAGTTACTTTATTGAATGCACTGAAACGAGTAACATGTTAAACTATATTTTTGTCGTGGAAAAATCATACAATTCTAGTTCATTGAATTTTCAATCGAAATGAGATGACCACGAATTGGTTGAAGAGTTATTTTTCAAATCCCATCAAATCTATAAAACTAGAATTTTCTCCCTCATAACAGTAGTTATATCATAGACTACTAATAGTCTATGGTTATATACATCGTTCACCATGGACTTTTTAATTTGGCCGTGAAATTGGGCGTTTTTTGGGCTCTTTAGAGTTAGATTGGGCGCTATGCGTTCATTTTGATCTGGCAACACTGAATGCATGATTTGCTGTCCTTCAACGTATTCAATTTTAACGAGTCCTCGAAGCTTAAGCTTGATTATATTCATAGTAGATCCGCCCCTGCGTCTGATTTGTGTTAAAGTAAAGTGGTCAAGTAAGGTAAATGCGTTGATTTATTTCTACAGAGCAGACCCATAATGTCCAAGAAATGAAAGTGGAACGATGGTTACTTTCGTTTTGGTTTCACTTGTATTACCGACAAATATGAAAGTTTTTTTCTCTTATTTGCCAAAATCAAGCACTTGAAATTCTTCAAGCACTTGAAATCGAGGAGGATGGAAATGTAGGAGACGTAGGGCAGGAAGAAAATAAATCAGGAAAAAACATTAGGAATGGAGCACCGAAGGAGACAGGAAACCCCAAATCAGTCAATGGGACTGGGGAAAGTACCATCGTGGAAGAGGGAGCAGAGCATCGGATGCACCAATCCCCACTAGATCAGGGATAAAGGAGTCAAAAGAACACCAGTTGACTCCTTTCAAAATGCCTGCTCTCTTAGGACTGTTTCATCCACAAGTAATGTTGATACTCACCCCTCTCCCATCCCCAACCACCACCCAAACTAAATGGACCCTGTTTTCATTTCCGATAGTGAAATCATCACTATGTCGGGATATATCGCTCTTCATGACACTCCAGAACCCGGTCAACATATGCAAGATGAGAGGAAACAACTATATCTTCAGGGGGTGTCTGTACTTATAAAGGAGGAGATGTGGGATAAATACGATGTAAAACATCACATCCTTATCCCACCCACATCGTGCCAACTTCTCACCCTACAGGAGAAAAAGACTAGACGTATCCTCCAGGTCGCTAATATCTACGCCCCAGCGGATGTAGGCGGTCCACAAACAAAATTCTATTCTACATTTACGAGCCTGCTACAGCAATTTATAATCAGTTCAATAATTATAGGCGGTGATATTAACCACATTGATAAAGCGCTAGACTGTAGGACCACCCAACATCTCACAATCCGGACCAGTAATCAAATTTGGACAAACTTCACCCTGCAAAATTATAACACCGACATCTACCGGACTCGGAACCCAAAGAAAATAATATTTACTAAAATCTCCAATCATCAGGCTCGTAGAATAGATAACAACACATCAAGATTCAAAGAAATCAAGAATCTCAAGGGGTGCCGGAATAGAAAAAGGTAAAGAACCACTGCCTGAAGCATAGTAAAGGGTAATAGACTATTCATAGTTTTATATTGCTTGAGTAAACGCTGGAAATGTAGAAAGAATAATTCAGTAGGCAAGACATTATGTTTTGAATATGTCTTCGCATCACATGCTAAATCACATAGACAAAATAATTGATCAAAAATTCCACTCGTGAATTACAGCCGTGGACAACGCGAATACTTTTTATTTACTGCAAAAGCAAATCAAATATATATATTTCAGCAAGGATTTCGCGATATTCCGAGTTAATTCCGAGACTTAAACCGAGCAATCCATAACCTACAAAACCTGCTGGACTGGTTAAAATATCCAGGTGGTCAACATTTTCGGAATACTCACCAATTTTTAGCCCCCACAGGATATTTGGAGCGCTCGAGATTGTAATTTTAGTGTGATGGTTTTAGGGGTTAAACTTAACAAAACTTCTATATGCAAGTTATGTTGCTATCCATTCTGCATCCACGAAAATAAAACTTCATATAGTTTATAAAACAATATTATATCTCAAATCCGATGCAAAATTTAAATATATAGAAATTTAAAATCCAGCCATCCATTCTCAAAAGTTCAGTCATCCGACGAGTATGGACACTACTACAAGACGAAACAGTTTGGTGTGAACTAGGTATGGGCATTTTCGGATATTAAAAGATTCGAATCGAATCCGAATGTTTTTTGTCGAATCGAATCCTAATCGAATCGGGCCTTCTAACAAAAAAGTAGCGGATGCAAAGAATTCACTTTATCAATAACAAAAGGGCAGATTAGGCTTTAATCTTATTGGAGTGGACTAAGAAATGAATAATCTACTACGAAAAGTGACAAATTTCTCAAAAAGAAGCACATCAAACGATAGTAGGAAAAGTGTAAATATGGGGAATCTGATATGAATATAGAACTAAAAATGCATTATATGTACATCATATAAGAAGAATTTACTAGAAAGGCACCAAAAATAATTGAAAAAAATTGAAAAAAAAAAATTCCGAATCGCTTTTTCCGATTCGAATCAAAGGTGATTCGAAGATTCGATTCGAAATGCCCATCCCTAGTGTGAACTGTTTCAAACCATTTGAATGTAACGCGGGTTCATCTTTAAGTATGGAAAAGGAAACCGCTCAACAAAGAACCGATTGAACTTCTATTCATTCATTCACCGAGGACAAACATTGATGGCGGCAGATTAGGGTGTAGGACTGTGCGGTTTACCGGCTTTATCACTTATATGTGTAGTAGACTCCATGGATTTTTTTGGTCCTTTTTCAAAAATTCCTAAGAAAAGCTTACTTGCCAAAGAAGTAACTCACTTCCGATTTCTCCCCTACCTAACCTCAGGAGTAACCTCGAAGATATGTGCAAATAATATTCATTTAACCTATAAATACACATGTCTAAACGCGATAAAGCATATTTGCAATCGCTATGTAATCTATATTTGCTTTCTATCAATGATAAACCAACTAGCAGACTTTATTTACTCTGTTTATAGCGCAATGCATGTGTAATGAGAAGTGAAATGTGCGCAGTTCAAAAGAGTGGTTCCCTCTCTCTTAACCTCAGTAGTAGAAACTAGAGTTCGGACTATACAAAATGGGAGAAGAAACGAATATGAAAGAAGTAAGTCTAAGAAATCGATAAATATAAATCTATCATATTGTTTACCTAAAAAATAACTTTATTGGCCAGTAACGATAAAGGAGTTTTAGCATTAGTCCATAACGTTTAGGTCAGGGGTGGGCAAACTAGGGCTCGCGAACTTCCTCGCAAGGCGAAGTCAATTTGTATGGTCTAGACATTTTCCCACAGAAAAACTTGTTTAACGAGACTACAGTGAGATTTTGCAGCCATGTTGCAAACGCAAACACATTTGCATGAATAATAATTGCGTTTTTGTGTGAAAATAAGACTTAATAAATATAGTTTTTGTTGAATGTAGCCCGCGGAGAAAAAAGTTTGCCCACCCCTGGTTTAGCAACTAGGCTCTCTTTGTTAAGGATTGAGTCAATTGGATTCCTCGGCATTGTAGTATACTCACGTCTGACGTAACGGAGGGTCACGTCTTTGTTCTGCGACTAAGTCTATCATGCTCGCAAGCAGGGAAGGGTCATTAGGTCGTATTTATTGATAAATATTCGTCATATTACAACTTGGCAATATTTAAAATTCTCAGGAAATCAACTTAACGACGGGAAATTTATCAACAAATAGAGAAATTTTGGCGCCTTCTTCGGCTGTAATTGTTCATCGACATTTTTCAGACGATATATTATCCCAAAAATTTCAACAACAACAAAAAATATCACGAGAACACTTCAATAAAACGGTAAAGCAAATATGAAAGTATGAAACTGTGACGTGTTCAATAACGTCATAAATAGTCATCTCTTTGGGTTGCGTAGGACGTCCCTGACACCTCGATATACAAGCGTTAATAATGTTTTATATTATTAGCTGAGAGTCGTTTCACTTGTTCCGTACCAGGTTCAGATTCTGTTAAAACCTGTTACTGCGACAAAGGTCAAGCGAAAACCATAAAAGCAAGGGCAAACAAACCGTTTGCGAATCGTCGAGCTTACTAAATAAATAAGCACGATGATGTAATGTGGTTGCGCCATATATTACATTAATGTCTCTTTGTTGCATCATCCGTGACATCAGAAAAAAAATGCGAGAGATTATTTTATTAATAAAGTAGAAGCATTGAATTTCTATTTATTTTTCGTCATGCGAATGACGTCACCGTTCAAAAGCATGGAAGTTTCTCGCTTTCACTTCATCTTATATTATCGCCTGCATGATGTGTTGCGCCATAAATGTTTCAGTTGCGTGATATGTTACGTCATAATATTAGCTATGTATTTAAAGTTACTTTATATTTTAAAATAAAAAGAGGAAGGTTATGAAAATTATTCCTCCTTTTAAGTTTGACCAAATTTGTTGAATTTGTTGCTTCAAAAATTAGATTCGAGGTTTTAATATTCTGTATTCGATTCAATTCGCCAATCCTTCGGACTTCGCATCCCCTCTGTCAGCCTTGTTGTTTACTTGCCTATTCACCTTTCAGGAGGTCACACCCGGCTGCTACATCAAGGCAAGGCACGTGCTAGTAATGATGACCTTTTGCGCCGTTTTCAATCTCATGGCACTAAGAAATAATCTCAGTGTTGCTGTTGTTGCCATGGTGAATTATACAAACAGCATCAAGAACGATACAAACTCGTCATCTTGTCCTGATCGAGGTGCTTCAGAAGTTAATGACGTCACTTCGGTAAGAAACTAGTATAATCAAGTTGAAACCGGTTGTTGAACTTAAATAAATATGAAAAAAATATTCTTTATATGGTTTTGCATTGGAAACTAAAATGAAAAATAATTATCTTTCATGTGAACAAGCTTTATTTAGTAATAAGTTCATCTAATAATTTGTTCTGAATTGAATTTACAGTAATTTAATTTAACTTATTATTATTGTATTTCATATTAGTAGTATTAGGCAATTCCAATGAGTTGCCAGTTCAAACGCCCACTTGCACTTGGCTTAAGACCAACACCGTATCTGATATTACGAATGTTCGACCGATTGTTGGATAATTGTCATCTATTGTCCTTTTCACACCACCGTAGATATACGGTATAATTGACGAAGAATTGCTTATTTACAAAGTATAACTACGAGAATGCTGATTTGTAAAGTAGTACTACTGCCGTGCGTTTTTGCAAATAGTCATTTGCGTAGTTTTACTTTGTAAATAGGCAATTCTTCGGCAATTTTATCGTATATATACCGTAGTATGAAAGGGGCACATGCCTTGCTGAATATAAGCACAAGATTGAAGTTTAATAATTTGCATTCGTCTTACAGAATGGCCAGTTCAACTGGAATAGTGCTGAACAAGGCTTATTACTCGGCAGCTATTTCTACGGATACATCTGGACTTGTATTCCCGGTGGTTACCTGTCGGAAAGATTTGGTTTCCGACCTGTTTTGGGAACAAGCATGTTCCTGGGATCTGTGATCACTCTCTTGACTCCATTAGTTGCAAATACGAGCTTCGAACTGTTCGTAGCTTTCAGGATATTACTCGGATTTGTACAAGTAAGGGATTTGTTTCATTCTCTAAACCATGGTGGTTTAAACATCTTAAAGCTGAAAGCATCTTAAAATCTAAAACTAGAAATCAGATGGGAAATGGAACACAAGACTAGACGCTTGTCTAGGACCTGCCACTACCAACATAGAAATCCATATTGAGACTCTCTTAAAAAAGTCTCGCCTCCAGACATCCCATTAGCAGACAAGAATATGCCCAGCATTATGTATGAATAAATTCAAAGCCCCTGAAACTAATGATTGCAAGGGTGACAGTATTGGTTGGAAACGTGACACTAATCATGCAAAAAAATATATAAAAGTAAGATAATAATGGTGGGCGACATGTATGTTTAGTGCTGAAGTGAACCGCAATGTCAGTGTCAATGTCAAAGAAGTTGGACCACCTTGCTCTAAACTACCAAAAATAGTTCGATATCTTTCGTCTTAATAAAAACTAATAATAATATTCACCTTTATAGACCCCACTTCTCCGTCATTTTATGTAGCATGTAGTAAATTTTACCAGTTTCCGTTTATACAATTGTCAATTTGTCCCGTAATTGTCAATATGTCCGAATATAATCAGAAGTGAGTGATGGTTGGAATTTATATCATTGTCATCCCTAGACTATTGAAACTTAGATTGTATACATTTTATGACATTGATTCAGCTCCGAAGTATATTTTACACAAGAGGTGGGCAAACTTCTTTTTTCCGCGGGCCGCATGGAGCATCTGTGAATCTCTCACGGGCCGCATTTAACAATAACTATTTTTTTACAAAATACTATTTCCACACAAAAATGCATTTATTATTCTTGCAAATGCGTTTGCCTTTGCAGCGTGTCTGTGTTATCTCATTGCAGTCTCGTTAAACGCATTTTTCTATGAGAAAATGTCTGGACCACACAAATTGACATCGCCTTGCAAGTAAGTTAGCGGGCCGCATGTGGTCCGCGGGGCGTAGTTTGCCAACCCCTGTTCTACAGTCTTAAAGATAACTAATAATAATCGTTCACCTTTACAGGGCCCAACTTCTCCGTCATTGTATGCAGCTTGCAGTAAGTGGGCTCCACTTCTTGAACGGAGCAAGCTCACAGCAATTACATTTTCAGGAGCTTCGTTTGGATTATTTGTAATTCTTCCAATCTGTGGAGTGATCGCTGATAACCTGGGATGGGAGTATGTATTCTATATCACAGGTATTGATTGAATCTAGCTATAAATACTGTGTTAAGTACCGTATAAACAACTATTTTTGACTATTTTTCTTTGTTTGTTTTAAAAAAATAACGGGCACGATTTTTGACTATTTT
>JAUELA010165275.1:0-13349 GCA_031471845.1 Boltenia villosa | reverse complement strand
TTATTACAAGAATTGTCTGTTATTTGTACATTTCAAAAGTTTTTAAGATTGTGACATATCAGAACTGTTTATCCTTAATCTACACCTTATTCAAGATCTTTCTCTTCACTATCCGGCCATATTATTATTTTTTTATCGTATCGTTCTAAATTGAATAAACAAAACAATTTTTGAACGTTGAAGTTAATTTTCTCCTGGTCCGTTTTGAATATTTGCGCGACGCTCAGCATTGGTTCTTGATGATACTGATAGCGATGCTGGAATGACGAGTTTGTCTTTCCAAGATATTTAGCGTTGATTTAGATGGCGCAGCGACATTGCATTGCTGTAACAATTAATCATAAGGATAAGGTATCAGTTTAATAGGTTCAAATTTTATCAACGGTTAGCAAACAAGTTCAACAGCTGAGATCAACCGTTGACCATTTAACAGCCCTACTGACTTGAGAATCAGATAATGGACTCTGATATTTGATTATCACAAGAATTTTCAAAAGGCCAAATGTTTAATATGTCGAGATTGTGACATATCAGTCTGTTCATCCTCACTCATAAGTTTCGCCAGCTGCGTAATTTTGCCACATAAAACTAATGCCATAATTTAATGCTGATATCGTCACGAATTGTTGGTTTTCGTGCATGAATGTATTTAGTGACATCTTGTGAGTAATTCCAAGCAATATTACGTTGTTACGATAAAAAACGCTTGAGTAATTACGCAGAAAATATTTTATCGTCTGAAATAGCCCTTTGCAATTTCAGCCAACTTTTCAACCTGGTTGGACTAGTGACGCTTTAGTGTTTGCGCTGTTTCTCTCTTTATCTGTGTAATTTATTTTGCCTTTTTGTTTAAGTTTACTTTAAAGCTTCAATTTTGCACGCTTTCAGTTATTTTTTAGTTGGCTTACCGGATTTTGCAAAATAAAAAAATTACAGGGTGGCGAAATTACGCACACTTGGTCTGAATTTCGCAGATTTTAGGATGCCATTCAAAACCTTCAAATATCGCACAAATGAGAAAAAAAATGTCGCTGTAGTACGCTAGAGGGGGTAAAAGAGTCTGATGTTGCTATTTATGCGTATTTAGGTCGTAATTTTTCGAATACAAAAGCCGGACTGCGAAAAGATTGATCTCTCAACTGAATTATTTTCACTTTCCTGTGAAACCAATTTTCTATTTTTGTTTGGTTTCCTCTTGCAGACCTTTGAGCAATCAATGCTTATTCTGAGCTTTTAATTTCTAAATTAATAACTATAATGCATGATTTTTTTGTTGGATATTGTTTTTAGATCGAATTTCTTGTTTATTAAGTCAAATGATGAAACCTCTTGTGGTGAGATCATTTATTTTAATTCAAATTAATTATGTTTTACTGTCAATGGTGAAGATATTGTCGGATTTGAAAAATTTATTTAATGTAAAGATGAAAACTTATGAACTTATAAACGAAATGTATTCTAGAACTCAGTGGTTCTCGACCTTTTTTAATACATTCCTCCCTTTCCCGCCCCAGCCGCCCTTCATTTCCCCTCGCCTGCTATTCGTTTTAACTTTCAACTCAATGCAAAAAGTTCTTGTTATTATCTGACAATTGATGAATACGAGGTTCTGTTTGTGGCAGTGCACAACGCAGGTCATCTGAAAATTTAAAAATGTAAATTCCTCCTGTAAAATGTTAAAATTCCTCCCTGGGGAGGAGATCTCACTGTTTGAGAACCAATTTTCTAAAGAATGCTTGAACTCAATTATAAAAATAAGGCAACTTTGGAAATTACTCAGGAAAACAAAGTTGAAATTATTTCTCAAATATTTGAATATTTTTTCAGGAAAAGCAAGGATCCAGTGGAATGTGGAACTACACTTGCCAACATGGACCTGATGAATGTACCGGCAACTTGATTGAGGTGGGATGTTTGCCTTAGTTTTGACCAGCCGTACTCCAGGGCAGTAGTTCCCAGACTGCTTTTACCGCGGAACCTTATTTAAATATGCGTGCAACTTATATTGAAACATATAAAGTACCGTGAGATGTGAGATAAATTAGAAATAAATGCAAAAATTTAATTTAAAAAGTATAATTCATGAAAATTCACTTGTGATTTATATTCCTTCGGCATGGCCTCTTATTTTCTCATGGAACACAGTTTGGGAACCTCTGCTCTAGGGATCATCGATTTGCAGATTAAAGTGGCCGCTGTAGCAATATTTTTGCAATATCAGCATGACTCAGCAATCACATGATTTTCTTGATCATATGACCTGTTGTTTGGCCTTGAGGCAAATGCTTGTTTTATGATATTTGCTCTGTTTGCGATGGTGTTGATTAGAGGGTAAAGGTGAAAATAGTTCGATCATTGCTCTGTTACACTGCAATTCTTATGTGCAGAGCTGTCAAAATGGTTGTCATATAATCCTCTCTGTATATAAGTTCCACAAAAACAATAATGTAAATACAACTATTTCCGGGGCTTATATATTAACCAGAATCATTTGAAAACAAAAAATATAATGGAAGGGTTTTATTTTATACGTTTCCCTATTACCTAACCCTCCTCCCTAATGAATTTATTTTATTACAGCATTGGTCAAGGAGGAGGTTTAGGGTTAGATTAGATTTAGATCAAAATTCTGAAAGATTCCAGATTGTACTCAAGCACCTTATTTCCCCTCGAGCTATAGTGAGAAAGAACCTTTTAATTAAATATCAGACTCTTCCATGTTCTGCTGTGTCGTGTCATGAGTCGACAAAACTGAATTCCTTCTTTAATTCATTGAGGAATTTGCAACTTGTTGTTCAGCGGCGTTTTGAGCAGAATCAATTTAATTTCGACCTCTGTATCACATGACTAGAGGTATCCCGTGACTCTTATTTGTTCGATCACATGACTGTAGCTTGTTTTACGATGTTTGTTTTGTTTTCCATGATGCCAAATATAGAGTTGCGGGCTTTAGGGATATGAAAAAATAAACTTTATATTGTAACTTAGAAACTAGGGATATATTTTATTTGTCATTCCAAAAAGATGCGTTACATGTTCATAAACTTTTTGTCAAAATTTGTCATTTCTCAATGCACCTTGTACTAAAATTGCCACAAATGCCTGATGTACTCCACAAGAGTGAATGAACATATAAACACTCATGAACTTCCATGAGAATGGTTTAATAAAGTGCTTCCCAACCAGTGGGTCGCGAAGCTATTTCAGGTGGGTCGCGAGCATTTCTAAATGTTACAGTTTTCGATTAAATCGTGAAATTGTTGCATTATCATTACGTAACAATTATGCAACAATGTAGCAAATATCCAATATGCAACATGCGAGCTCAACTTTCGCATTAATAGTAAATTGCATGTGGATACATTGCTTCTTTTCTCATATTAATATCTCATTGTGGGTCGCACAAAAAAATGGCAATAAAAGTGGGTCACGAACTGAAAAAGGTTGGGAAGCACTGGTTTAATATAAATATATATATTGGAATCCAAAATTACATAAACCTTGCCCGATGCCACTACTAGTACACTAACTATCTTCCTCGATTCTTTTTTAAAATTTCATCTCTTCGGCCTATTCTCAAAATTTTGCATTTGTCACTAATAGTCATGGTTGTCACTGCATTTCATTTTGCAATGTCATAAACCATTCGGTTGGTTTTAGTGACATGCCATATATTTCTCTATGCTGGCCGCTGTTCTCTGAATTTTGTATCTTAAAATGACGAAAAATAGAAATTATATCCATCTGTCTAATAATTTCATTGTTAATTTTACCTTTATTAAAAATGTACGAAAATAATAACATTGATAATTACCAAAGAGTCGATACTTTTTCAGAAGGAAAACAATTAAATCTGAAATTTCTACCTGATCATGCAAAACCTTCTTTATTTTCCAGAACTGCATCCAGAAGTACACTGACTACAATGTAGAGAAATATTTTCCAATCTTTTACTGCATTGAATCGTCTCATGATCCTCTGAAAGCTGCCCAGAAGGTAACGATGCTTCTCTTAATCTCTGTTATAAATCCTGAATATGTCCGGTGGCCGAACGGGTAAAGCCGTCGACTGGTCATCTATGCTCACGCAGCTCACCTAGAGGTTCTGGGTTCGAAGCTCGGTGCACAGATTTATTCAGCACCTTCACGATGCATTGCACGTGTTCACCCTTGAGCCTTGATGTGAGTAAGTGACTGGGGACACTGAACTCCGTGAACTTGGTCACGGCTTTCCTCCTCCAAGTTCAGAACAGGGTTGCGGAGTCGGAGGTTTTGATGGAGTCAGAGTCCGACTCCTAAGAATGCTAGGAGTCAGAGTCAGAATTTTTTAATTTTTATCATCAATAAATATTCATAATCTAAATTTATTAATTTAAAGAATCAAAACCCTGACTCATGTGTCAAGTGACAATGATGAAATAATTTTAGTTAGCTGCTACTTTGCCTTTGTTGAAATTCTTAACTTGATCCTAATTATGTTGAGGAGTCTGCATCTTAGGAATACTAGGAGTGGGAGTCGGACCTTATACCTTCCGACTCTGTGCAACCCTGGTTCGGCATAGTCGCACTTGCATCATGTGTCCATGTATGAGCTACGTTGCTGCTTTATGATTCTGACAAAATATTTTTGTTCCAGTGTGTGACCGACGCTGGCTTGAAATGGTCGACCATCAACACTTGTGCGACTGGAGCAGAAGGTAACGCTCTGATGCACAAGAGTGCACTCGAAACTGACAAATTGAACCCTCCTCACAAATATGTCCCATGGATACTTGTCAATGGGGTAAGTTGGGTTTTATATTCAGCTCTGTGTTTCCATAGCAACAATATGTTGTTGACCAACTTATTGCTGAGTTAACAAAGATTACTGACACCTGCACAGATTTTGACACATTCACTGGGTGTGTTCAGTAAATGACTGGGGATGTTGAACTCCTCGTCGGTGGTGCTGAGTGGTTTCATATGAGGGGTCATAGGGCTGTTTGTGGCCGAATGATTAAAACCGTTGGCTAGTCATTGACGCTCACTGAGGTTTAGAGTTCGAATTTCGGATGCACCGGCACCGATTTCTAGAGAACATTCACTGCATTCATCACATCAATATGCCCTGTTATGGTCCATCCAAGTTCAGCATGCTCGCAAGCCGCCATTGTCGCATCATACGTCCATGTATATGACTTACCGCATGCACAGAGAAAATACAAATTATTGATGTATCATATTTACCCTCGGATTCACCGGAACTTGCTGAACTTGGATAGCTGAGGAAAGCCGTGACCAAGGTCACATGAAACCGATCTGTACCGGCTAAGAGTTCAGCATCCCCAGTCACTTACTCACGTCAAGGCTCAACGGTGAACACGGCATATAGTGAAGTGAGGTGATGGACAAACGTGCAATGCATCGTGAAGGTGCTGAATAAATCTGTGCAGGTGAAGCCGAGATTCGAACCCAGAACCTCTAGGTGAGCATAGATGGCCAGCCGACGGCCACCTTTTTTTTCATTTCTTTGACAAGGACTTTACAAGAATTAAGTCTCAGCTTTGGCCACTGTTTCAAATATCTTCAGTTGACCCTTCATTCATTTACAATGCTTGGTGACAGGACCTAATGACGAACTCATTTTAAACATCCTTTCTCTTCCTAGGAACACACTGAACCGCTGCAACAAGAAGCTCAGAACAACCTGGCTAAACTGCTGTGCGACACCTACAAGGTTAGTATCAGCTTTTGATTTAGCTTTAAAAAAACATTGTTCGAATATTCGGAAAATTTATGGAAAAAATTTTCCGTTCAATCGATGAATTTAGTTCTAAAACTGTCTGCATGGTTGTCACTGCGTCGCAACTGCTATATTTGTCTAAATTTGTGTTTAAAATTGGATTTGTATTCATCTGATCCATAACCAGAGTTAACTAGTTATATACCTTGTTTATGAGTGTGGACAAGATTTTATTTGTCAAGTCTTGGGTGCATAAATCAGTGTGGGCAGTGGGCAGTGGATAATTTTGAAGGAGGAAGAATTAAAACTCCCACTTTGTAGTCTCATAGAAACCTCGCTGAACAATGAACTGTTTCAAAATGAGTCTTTGTTTTTGAATCATCGGTGAACTTGTTTGGGCTCAATTGATTTGGACGTACTTTTATTGAAAAATGTATTAATAAACAATGAATCTTTCAATCACTATAAAGCAGGGGTGGGCAAACTTTTTTCTCAAAAAATTTACTAAATGTTATTTCCACACAAAAACGAAATTATTATTCATGTGAATGTATTATTTGTCCCACAACGTAAGACGCCTTGAATATAAGTGAAAAATATTTATAAGTCACGACATATATTCGAAAAAGAACAATATAGAGAACATATTTTTCCTTCTCCTGCCTTATGAATAAGCTTCCTCCTTTTATTCCTCCTTCTCTAGCCTATCTGTTCGGCATAAGTAATAAAGACTCAGATGTACAATCAGACCTAATATTGTGGAATACTTCTGATATCGCATATATATCTTCACACAACTGTATATCTTTTGATACAAGTCTTAATGATATAACATATCTATTTATAATGAATAAGAATAACCCCAGAAATGTATGCGAAGTGGTGATGCAGTTGTTGAATGATTGACATTCGAACAGCTGAAAACGCCCTCCTCATGTTGAAAACGTTTATCACTGGAGATAACTGTCTTCAAATGAATATTACCCTGCAGTTTCAATTCTAATATTTATTTTCACTTTCAAGGGAGTGAAGCCTAAGCAGTGCAAGATGTTCCTTAAAGAAGACAAAGTGGTCGGAGGAGTCAGTTACATGGACGGGGCTGGAAAACTGAAGATCTGAAAAGGACGAAATTATTTTGAGATTCAACATTGATTACTTACTTGATTCTTTTCTTTCAATCGTAAAAATTCTCAATAATTGATAGTTCCAGTATAACCCATTACATCTTGAAAAGTTGACATTTAAAATAAATTTCATATTTTTTTTCTTCTTTTGGAATTTTTTTTTGTTCATTTTCATACAATCACAGTGATTTTTTTGAAGCATTTGTTTACAACCTATATGATCGTCCCCCTACCTGCCCTTAAAAGCTTGAAAAACATTGTTGATCTTTAAAGATAAGTGAAGATACAAGAAATCTAATAAAAACAAGTAATAGAAACTTTACAATTCCATAGTACGATGTTTTAATTTATTTGATGATTGTGACAATGTGCCTTATCCATTGAATTCACCATCGATCCATTGCTGTAGCATTTGAATTGTTATTTCTAGATTTTTCCTGTTTTACTGATCATTACCAATAGTTCAGTTTTCCTAAATTGCAGAATCTGTTACGGATGATTTTTTGTGCAATATTTTGTGATTTTCACCTTTTGTTTCTATAAATTCAGTTTATAAAGTACTTCTGTGACCTGATTAAGATCAATTACAAGCAGTATATGCATTTCCTTGATTTCTATATAGTTTCATTATCAATACATATTCCACAAATCATTTGTTTGCTTTATGAGCTGAGAATTATTCCGTCAATAAGCGCAACACTGACACACTCGCGGCAACCCTAATTTACGGAGTTACGGATGAAGTCATTTACGGATTTTGCTCAGTAATTTACATAGTGACTTTTACGGATTCTGTAAGTTACGGACAGACTGATTTAACATCTAAATATCTATTATCCAGGCCTACCCTAACCCTCCTCCCTAACTAATACTAATTTGTATCAAGATGAAACAAAATCCGTAACTTCGGTTTGCCCCAAACTCGTTTGCGTCATTCAACAGATATTTTTAAATATGTCAGCAACATGTTTGGTGATCTTCCACATGTCACCGCTCAGTGATATCTTTTCTCCGAGCGTAACAACGGCACGCCAACTATCTGATTATTAACATACCCTAATCCTGACCGTAATTCCAACCCCTAAACCGAACAGTGTGAAATGAACATGCGATATAGAGTGTAGCGGTGACAAGTGGAAGTTTAACCCATATTTGTTATTATGTCAAGAATTGCGAAATGTCATGGTGAACCAAAGATCCTCAAACAAATTCAGGAATACATATGGCGTGGTGATGGCAAGACTGTCCGGATCGATGCTGCATCTGCACAAATTTATTCAGAACCACGGTTACGGAGTTGGAAGGTATAAGGTCCGACCCAGACCCCTAGTATTTCTAAGATGCCGACTCCGACTCCTCAACATAATTGGGATCAAGTTAAGACTGCAAAGTAGCAGCTAACTAAAATTATTCTAATAAAAAATTATTGTCACTTGACACATGAGTCAGGGTTTCGATTCTTAAATTAATAAATTCAGATTATGAATATTTATTGATGATAAAAATACGTTCCATTAAAAAATTCCAACTCGAGACTCCTAGCATTCTTCGGAGTCCGACTCCCACTCCGCAACCCTGTTCAGAACTGCAGCGCCGCATGTAAATTGTCTATCCGGCCATATGACATCAAAAGTGACCAAAAAAATATTAAAAAGGGTAAAATGTAAAGGTTGTGCGGTGTACGAAGATAAAACCAATCTCTTCATTTTCTGAAATTTCTTTTCCTCTACTTTCTGACTAAACTAGCAATTAACTTATCATAAACAACAACATCAGGAGCAAAAATATCAGAAATAATTCTTCAAACAACAAACACGAACAGTGATAAAGAAATGAACGAAAGTATAAAAACGATAAAATGAATATTCCTTGGAGACTACTTGTCTATTTTCTCATGGTTTTGCAATGATTTTAGATCCTTCGTAGTTTGGCATCGGATGATGCTATTTCCAGTTATCAGTCTAAGAGCGCAATTTGGCATCAAGTTTATAAAGAAATTTGATGGATGGAGCTGATTTAAGTAATTCAGTGGTTCCCATGCCGTGTGCCGCGGCGCACTCAGATGAAATTAGAGTAGCAAGATTATATTTCAAAATGTTAAAAAGACGAAGTGAAATTGGTGATAAATAAGGTTCATATGGTATCCGGACATTTAGCCAACAGACATTTCGCCATTATTTGAAAAAATAGATCTTATAGTTAGAGTTAAGTTCAGG
This sequence comes from Boltenia villosa, assembly GCA_031471845.1. NCBI lineage: Eukaryota > Metazoa > Chordata > Ascidiacea > Stolidobranchia > Pyuridae > Boltenia > Boltenia villosa. Next base: position 4,288 of record JAUELA010165275.1, on the reverse strand, counting down.
GTTATGGTAAGGTTAATAGTTAGTGAGACACAAAGATTTTTTTTTATGTTGGCAAAATGTCCCTCTGTTATGACGTCACAAACGATGGCTAAATGTTCCGGCATTCATTGTCAATTAATAGTTAGTGTGACAGAACTACTGGAAGTGTCTCAAAATCATTCATCCATGTCCAAAATCATTCATTCATGCCCAAAATCATTCATCCATGTCCAAAATCATTCATCCATGTCCAAAATAAGTTACTCTGTTACAAGTCAATGACGTGAGGATTTCTTGTTTGTACTCTAAACAGAGCTCTCTTTCAAAATTCTAATCTCTGCTAGAATGATGTCACAATCGTTTGATTATTTCATCACAATTCCCCTTCTTTTTTCTGCTTATTCACGATTGGTTGATAGATCTGAACAACTTCATCCCATTCTGTCTGATCCCAGAAGCCGTTTGTTTCAACATTTGGAGGAGACATGTACCAGATCCATTCCTGAGGAAGAAAACCAACAGTCAGGGTTAAGGTTAGGAGAGATTTATTTTTATAAAAAAAAATTAGGATATATTTTGGGGGGTTTGGTTGAATCTAAGAGAAGGATCAAGAGTCGTAAGTAATGAGTAATGAAGAATCCCCAAGAATGAAAGAAAATAAATAAAATGTTAAATGTCCAGTGTGTTCCATATTCATTTGTCCACAACATACAGATACCAAAGTCTAACTTGTGACAACCTTTATGATTTTTTCCTCCATTTCAAATTTTTGTTCGTTTCATTTTCAATGTTATTGTTTTTATTATCATTTTTTTAATATAAAAATTTTTTTTTCGTTCATGTTCTGCTCGTTATCAATTTCCTGTTGGGGTTGAAATATGACCCCGTTTCAGGCAACATGGGTTGCTGGACAGTTTATGACAGACAAGAGTTAATAAGTATCCTGATGATTCACTTGGTGAGATGCCAATCTGAGTTAATAACTTAATATTATCACCAGGGCTGTAAATTTCCTTCATTTTCAAAAACGGTTAACTGGTTCAAAATCTTATCAGTAGTGGATATTTTAAGGTTTATATTTATTAAAATTACAAGTAAAAATATCAATACCTTGACTGGCTCGTTCCATTTCTTCCCATAATTTGCTTCAATATAAGGCAACGTCTCACAAGGGATCCGAACTTTTGTTTCCACAAATTCAGTCCAACAGAGAGAGAACTTTGGAAATTTGTATCTGAAGTAAAGAATGAAGATTTATAATATTTTGTGTGATTTCAAATTTTCTGGAAGAGCTTGTTAGCTTGTTTCATCTTTCACAATTGATCATCACTATTATGCACAATTCCTAATTCGTGAGACAATCGTGAAATGTCCATAAGTCTTCGGGCCAGCGACCGCCCAACTGGACGAATGATATCTTGCTGACCCTCATCCTAGTTCATAGGCGGCTCTGCTTTAAACATCTTCAGTCCAGGGCACAAAATAATGGCCAGTCATCGGTCAAATGACTGGCAATTTGAAGGCTTTAACAGTCGTCAAAATTTGACGTCAGTCAAAATGACCGGCTATAAAATAGCAGGAATATTTGTGTTTTCAATGCAAAATTAAACTCAATTGTAAAAGTTTGTTTCTCATACGATGAACATAAAGGTTCGTTTTTTTTTTGATTTTTCAGATTTAAGAATCAAAACCCGAACTCATGTGTCAAGTGACAATAATGAAATCATTTTTGATTAGAATAATTTTAGTTAGCTGTTACTTTGCCTTTGTTGACAGTCTTAACTTGATCCTAATTATGTTGAGCCGGAACTGTAAGAATGCTAGGAGTCGCCATCTTAGGAATACTTATACCTTCCGACTCTTTAGCCCTGTCTTTTATCAATGAATAACTCACTTGAACTTAGCAGCATCGTAAGTTCTTGTTCCTCCGTTCCAAACATGATCGGATTCTTCGTAAAAGAAGAAAATATCGAGTTTGACGTCGTCGTCATCGATGAACGAGAGTTCGAAGCTGTCCTTGATCTGAAGAGAGATATTTGAATGTAAAATTATCTATAAATTTGTGCGATTGGAGAGATTCGAGGTAGAGGCTGTCCGGTGGGTGAACGGGTAAAGCAGTCGGCTGGTCATCATCTATGCTCCCCTAGAGGTTCTGGGTTCGAATCTTGGCTTCACTGCACAGATTTATTCAGCACCTTCACGATGTTGCACAGTTGTTGATCACCTCACTTCACTCTATGCCATGTTCACCCTTGAGCCTTGACATGAGTAAGTGACTGGGGACGCTGAACTCCTCGCCGGTACACAGCGGTTTCACGTGACCTTTTCACGTGACCTTCACGGCTTTCCTCCGCTATCCAAGTTCAGCATGCTCGTAAGCCGGCATGGTCGCATTATGCGTCATGTATAAGCCCGCTACGGCTTTCAGGTGAATCCGAGGGTAAATGTTATATCAAACAAGAAAAAAAAAGACATTGTAGAAACATGGACCTCTTACATACACGTTACCCCCTGGAGATGCAAAATATATCTCTCAACCCACATTGTCTGTTTCATTACACTGACCTTCCCAAAGCTATTCTTCAACATCAATCCTTCTTCCTCCATCTTGTTGACGATGTCTTCGTTGTAATCATGAATCCAGACCCCGACGTCGACATCAACACTGTGTGGTATGATGTCACATTCACGATACCAACCTGGACAAGAGATCGTTAAGTCATCAAAGTAAACAATGCTGACTTCGACTCAATTAATCTTCTCTGATTACAAAGAACTTACATAAGAGATTGATTATTCTTACTCAATGTTAAATTTCAACAAGGATTCCATTTAAAAGAGGTTTATCTGAGATGCTCCTCATATGAGTGCTCGAACCAGTCTGATATTTGAGGCATATACGTAATTTCAAGTCTTATTTTTCAAGGTTTATTTATTTTGAGTGATTACACCAGGGAAGGGCAAACTTTTTTCTCCACGAGCCACATGGAGCATGTGTGAATCTCTCGCAGGCCGCATTCAACAAAAACTAAATTTACAAAATGCTATTTCCACATAAAAAAGCAATTATTATTAATGTAAATGTATTATTCGTTCCACAACGAAAGATGCCTCGAATATTTCCCTTAAATAAAATGGCAAAAAATAATTATAAATCGCGGCTTATAATCGATGTACGAAAATGTCTAGACCACACAAATTGACATTGCTTTGCGAGGAAGTTCGCGGGATGCACAAGAAGACCGTAGTTTGCCCACCCCTGGATTACACCATTTTGAGCGAGGTTTGAATTTGAAACCCATGCTCAGGACAGGTTTGAGTTTTCAAAACGATGCGATATTTGAAAGAAAAACATTTTCTTGTATGACGCAATAATCAGATCTGTGATTCAACCAATGAAACAAACAATTCGTGATGATGGCGAGAGCGTCATAATATCCGAAAACCATTGCAATAAATTCATGATAAAAGTACATAATAACTATATACTAAATTCATTCCATATCAATGAACGGAATGGAGTCTGAAATGGTTTTCAATTTGGATTCATCTTTCACAGGGTTGGGCAAACTACATGCAGCCCGTGAGGTCTTCTTGTGCGGCCCGCAGACTTCCTCGCAAGGCGATGTCAATTTGTGTGGTCCGAACATTTTCGCACAGAAAAACGGGTTTAACAAGACTACAATGAGATTTCGTAGCCATGTTGCAAACGCAACCACATTTACATGAATAATAATTGCGTTTTTGTGTGGAAATAACATTTAGTAAATATAGTTTTTGTTGAATTCATCCCGCAAGACATTCACAGATGCTCCATAGTCCATGCGGCCCACGGAGAAAAAAAGTTTGCCCACCCCTGCTCTATTGTATAAAGAGCACTTAATCCCCAGTCCACATCTAACAACACTACTTACCCAGTAAAGTTCCGCTGCTGATCCAGAAAGGAACCCTGAGTTGATCGAGAACTTTCTTCGCTCGTTTCAACAATTTCTTGGCGTTCACTTGGAATTTGAGTTCAGCGCGGGTCGCTTTGGGGGGGTTCCTGGAATGGGTGCAAATATATTATGTAAACTTATGGAGAGAATCGCTAGTGTACTGCGAATATTCAAAGATAGCGAGAAATATTCAGGTAAACAAATGTTACTAAATAAACAAATTTTGATGTATTTAACAGGGCTGTGGAGTCGGTACATAAAACTTCCGACTCCTACTCCTCCATTTACAAACATCCTACTCCGACTCCTTTATTCAATATAATAAATAACTAAGTCAATATAATAAATAACTAAGTAATGCTGATCTGTCAACT
>JAUELA010165164.1:0-13364 GCA_031471845.1 Boltenia villosa | reverse complement strand
CAATATATCATAAATAAGCGGCAGTTGCAGTGCTCCGTACATCACTAATTATACACAATAGATAAAGCAATGAATGATTTCCCGATTATTAAGCAGTATAATTACTATATTGAAGAAAAGAATACCAAGTAATCGCCAAGCGAGCATGCATAGTTGCTATCATGCATATAGATAGGATGCTCCATTTTGCTATTCACGACGTTTTCATGCACGATTGAGGGGATTAAAATATTTTAAATGGGTGTTGGTGCGAATCAAGGAACATCATTCGAAATAGATCAAAATGGGTTAACCCACCGAACCTATTGCCATTTACGATGGCAACAAAAAATGGGTCCATCCTCTCTCCCTTCGAATTATAAACGTACGAATTACGTTTACAAAAGCATACTTTTTGGAACCGATGAATATACAAATAAGCACTCTAAAACACTACTTATTTCCCTTGTACTATTATGACGTCATGTGTGATGACGTCATTGATATGATCATGAGAGTAAAAATCCTTATTCGTATCGACCCTCCGGATATCTCATCATAGGTGTCTGAACGTTATAAATTTTTACAAAATTTTTCACTCACCCTTTTTAATTCTTCGAAGTGTTGAGCTGGCATCACAAGAAACCACGAGAGCTAAACTATAGACAATCAGCAGATATTTTAAATGAAACGAGTGATGCATTGTCATTGATCAGGTTGAAATTGAATCTAATAACTCTTAAGCAAATCCTTTATACTTTCTAACCATTCATTCGATGACATCATCTACGTGATTTCTCTGCGCAACGTCTTACCTTTCTATGACATTCATATGTTTTGATTTCATATTTTGCTTTATGTTATATGCCCCAGTCACGTCAATATTCTCACTCGAAGTGTGTATCTATAATGTCCTCACTCGTAATTTGTTTTTGATTTACTGTTTTTTCGGTCACATAGGAAAGATTTCAATTCGTTGTAATATTTTCAAGGATTGCTTATTTCGCCAATTCTGAACGTGTAAGAATCTAATAATTAATATTTAACCTTATATAAACGAAAACCCGTAATGGGGTTATGCATGTTCCAAGATTCAAGCATGCAACCGCGTGTTACCCCTCTAGGACGAAGAGACTTTAAGCGCCAGGTGGAGCTCCTGCGCATGTTTTGACTTCGGCGCTGCTTTTTGACGAAGAACATTACATTTTTAGGAAATCCTACCTCGAGTCAAGATTTTATTTACACGCACAAACACAAACATGTACAGCGTCATTAAGAGATTTTCTTAGGTAAGCAGAGAGATTAAATATCTTGTAATTTATCTTAGGAAAGCGATTTACCCTTCAGCAATCACGTTTGCTTCGACATACTTTGACGCACTACATATCCAAAATATCACTTTAATTCTTTCAAATCGTGTGTCATTATTACATATTTTTGTATTCGAGATCGGATTTCATAATTCATACACCGCCTAGTAAGAAAGAAATCATATCCATTTCATATTCCATCACCTGTGCGGCCCTCATATTCATAGATTACAACAAAATGTCACATTTGCCATGTTTACTCGGTGTTCATATCTCACGAAACCTGGCATAATAACAATGCACCGAATACCAAGCAAATGAAGAGTATAACGTTACTTTTATGTTATTGTAAATAAATACGCGCTTTTGGTGAGATGTTACTCGAACCTTTAATTATTTCTGAAACCTTTCATTGTTAGCAAGCCGGTAGGAGGAGATTGTATTGTTTTTCCAGAGAACAATGTTTTTATTCGGTGTTATTCGCGTTCCATTGAAAATTAAGATTCATCGTTTCACTGTTTTCGCCTCTCTTGAATTGGCTGTGTTGCAGGCTGAAGAATGTTCTAGGCTTGAGTCCCCTAAGCTATATATATTTTAACTAGTTTATTGTGCTTGAGATAAAGGTTAATATGTAGTGGCGGAAGGAAACTGTATATTATATAGTGTACATTTGTCTTAGCGAACTAATGAGGAGATCACATTTCGTCGTCCATTTTTTCACGACTGTTAACTAGCATGAGGGTTTACCTTGCGTTTCTCGTTCATTTGAACCACTTTACTTCTGCAAGATATCATCTATGGTTTCCATTCTCAGATGAAAGGTTGAAGCTGACGTAATATAGACGATAAGATGTTATAAACGCATACTTTCGCAAAAGAAGGAAAACTTGAACAAGATTATCTGAGTGGGATGAGAATTAATTTCAAGAGTAAGTAAACACTGCTAAATGGAATTGTGGTGAATGAGCAAACTTGAGCCAATGAAAGGCATAATTGATGGAGAATTGTGAAGTAAAGCAGAAATCTAATCTAGGGCTTATTTTCTATGTGTACATAAATCCTCGACAATAATGGAGTTTTGTCCGCTTTGGTACTTTGCGGTGTGACACATAAAGAGAAATGAAATTTGTATCAGTCCTGAATTTCGTTGAATTCAAACTTTTCCTGCCTTTGAGGACTTCACTATTTTACTGTTAAGTTTGTCAACACAGACAAATCTCTAATAGTATTCTTGTTGTAGTTCAATTGGTGTTAAAGTCATCAACTACTAAAGTCATTCAGTTTATGAAAGTTTGTCAGGGTTGTGTGAGTAGTAGAAAATCTTGTTGTGAGTGTGAACCTTGTTCAACAGTACCTAGCTCAGCTGCAGCTAGGAGAAATCACTCTCCTTAGAGCGCCGTGCATGTTCATGTGTGTGTAATAAGTGAATCTTCACCCACAAGAAGTTTTCCTAATTGGGAAAGCCGGCTCAGTGCGAGAGCTTCTCCCGTGACTAAAGTATTGTATTCCATTAGTGAGCAATTATTTTATTTCAGGTGCAAGTTCTGAATATTTGAAAAATAAATATATTTGTCATAGGCATGTTTGAATTAAAAACAATGATGGAACTGGCTCGTTTTAATGTAGAGCCCAGGTGCAATCTGGTTCAAACTTTAGTGCCACCAGGTTCAAATTTTGTGTCATCAGGGTCAAACTTTTCTGCCTTGCCGTTTCTGATGACATTAGCTTAGATATATTCTTACCAAGAGTAGGCCTATACCTCTCTTTTATCAACGATGAACCTTTTATGTTGTTTAGCAAGTACTATTCAATTCCCAATTGAAAATGGGTGGTCTGGACTGAAGGAGTACTTATATTTATTTCACATTCATGTGTATTGTGGTTCAAAGGTTAAGTTATCCTTGTAGTTCGATCAAGTACACAAGTACTCTTTTATAATTTAATGAACTAGGATATGAGAGATGTAACCGGGAATCTTAAATCACTCCTATTTTCAAGTGTAAAATAATCATCAATCATCTCAATGATTTTTAATCTTTTCTGTTTGTTTAAACATAGTACATCCGTTTTTCCTGTGCATACCATCAATACTATTCATATATATCCTGTCTAGGATCGAGGGATTTAGATCCAGTTGATTTTCAGGGTAAAATATATGTCCTATGGTCGTAAGTGAAAATTCTGCACATATATAAATTCACATCTAACAATATGTATATTTGTCTGACTTTAATGTTCTTTTGTAAAAAAGTAGGTAGCTGGAATTAGCATTGCGTGTACCTACATATGATGATCGGACAAATCATATGCTTACCGCGGCTTTGCCGCGAGTCTGAAAACGGCGTAAAAAAATATTTTTCCCGGTGCCGAACTCAATTACGCTTTGTTCAATTATATATTTCACAATCGGAATTACTGACGCCAGACAAAAGAGATTTATATATTGTTTTTCCAATATTGTTATTCGTAACTATGAAAAATGTAGTTAAAAAGTCCAATATTTGCTTTATTGCTCCCTTTATTCTGTCTCGAGTTAACGACATACATTTCGAATTTGTTGGATAAACCTATGGTCAATATGTGTGGAATTCGTCCATAAAACTAGTGACGCTAGTGAAAAAGCAAATAGACTGAGTAAATTGTATACCCAATCGAGTTGTTAAAAAGGTAGTAAAACGCCATAAAGTATCCATCTCGTATGTGACAAATACTTCTTTTTACGAGGAAAGATATGTATATAAAAAAGAGAGATTAAAGGTAGCAGAAAAAGAGGGACGTCTTAGTACTTAGCTACCTTGCAATGTTACCAATGCTGTATTTTCTTCCTTTGGGTGAACGAAAATTAGGTTGAAAAACATTTAGCGAAAATAAAACTGTGATCACTTGCTACTATGGTCTTGCTACTTCCATGTTGATTCATTTTTGAAGCAGGCAAAAAGAATAATGCTACTTTTTCTGTGTTTTTCAAAGATTTAAATTTTACATTTTCTACAAAATAGAATAAAATGCCGAGAAAACCGAGAACCAGAAAACCAATTGTAATGTTTTGTGATTTGCGCAGAGCAAGTGATGAAATTATCAATATTTCGTCACAAAATGGAGCAGAAGGAGTAGTTACGCAGATGCTTCCGAAATCTCACATCAGTCACGTCATTCTGAATGCAAATGTGAGCGAAGAAAGATTTCTAGACATGAAGGTATTGGTCAATCAAATTTGTCTACTTCTACTTTGTTCCTACATATAGCCAGAAATGTCGAATTCGAATTATCGTCGATTTGCAACGAATGTCTTAAGGCTAAAATACACGTACGCGGCAAACTCATGCGTTTTTGGTTTGTTTTGATATAGCCGAGCGGAATTCGATTCCGTACGGTTCCGCGCAGCTTTATCAAAACAAATTAAAAACGCGTGATTTTGGCGCGCACGTGAATTTTAGCCTTTAAGGCTGAAATATACGCAAGCGGCAAACTCGGGCGTTTTAGTTATTTTTTGATATAACCGCGCGGAATCGAATTCCGAACGGCTATATAAAAAAAACGCGTGAGCCTGCCGCGTACGTGTATTAGCCTTTATTCCTAAATTTGAACAGGTTTTCGCGACGCATGCATTGGTCAACTTAATTGTTCCAACCTCTATTTTCCATTTCGATCCTAATTTAATTGAACAGTTTGTGTGCGACATGCTCGCTTGTAAAATGAATGAATAATAAATGTGTCCTAATTGCAATCGCAATACATATCTTGATTCAAATAATCGGCGTTTCGAATCAATCCGCTTTCAACAGCCAGAAGTAGCCTGTCTGATTATGTTTGTCGATGTGTGTTTTAAGTCAAATTAATTGTATAGCGTTCCGTTTTGTGATATACATATAGATGGCATTCCTGTACCAATTAGGAAGATGGCAAATTACCACAGCGCCGTTCAATAGATATATAGTTATATCATAATATCCGTGATGTCACAATAGCTTTCACCATCATCCTTTTTGTAGCTTATGAGAAATGCTGTTTTTATTCAATTCACTTCACAACCACTTGTACCAAATTCTGTTTGTACTGTACAATTTCACAATCTCGATACCCTTTGAAACAATCTCTTATCTCCAAAGCAAATAAAATTCGAAACGTCGGTAAGAATAATGATTTTCTCTCAACCATGTAAGGAGAAACTTTCATCCGATTTTGTATCGTTACGTTTCGATTCCGAAATCGACCGAACTAAACCAATAGAATAAGACCCCATTCAATAGAAAATCCAGTAATCGTGTGCAACTTATCCATGAAACATCCATGTCATTGTTTGCTTCATTGAGATTTGTCGAGGAATAATATTTGAATAACAGGCTTTCATTTCTAAATCAAGTTCAAATTGGAGAGAAATTTTAGAAAAGACCGACCAATGAATAATTTGAAAAGGGTGCCTCATCATTCACGGTCCCGCATCAAATGTAACCCTGTCCGACCATGACCCATACTTTGAGCCTATAATGAGGTCGTATTGCTCAATTTCCATATAAAGTTGATTCCAACCAGTAAAACCCTAGTTCAACTTGACAGGTCTCCACCGAGAACAAGATGCAAAAGAAGAGTCAAGATGTTCACGATCATTTCATCAATACTTTCATCAAGAGGTTGGAGAGGAAGCAGGAAAGATGGATGAAGGTGATGAATCGTGCTGTTGATACATAACTAACATTTTATTCTAGAATAATTCAAAATATGAATATCTCTCTCAAAGATACTTGAGATAATCACATGACTATGGATCACCCAGCATGGTGCATTTTAATTGCGAGCATCTAACAAAAGCAGTCTGTTGTTGTTTTTTCAAAGCTTTGTTAATATATTCTGAAAGCTTTCTGGTTATTTTATTGACATACAGCAAGTTTATCACAGAGGCGCTGAAAGGACAGATTAATATAAAACACGGAAGGGGGACAATCCAATGTTTGCTGAAGGCTAGGAATGGAAAATTAATTGTGCAATCAAATATTCCTCCTATATTACGGGTTCAGACTTGTCTGGATAAACAAGGGTATTTTAAAAGCTCGAGATTAAAAACTGCTTTAATTTGATATCAAAGCTGCTCGGGTGAACTTTTAGGGTTCAAATTGGGGACAAATATATATTGAGATTAATATAAAGCACCGATGTTTGAATAAGGCCTATGTGATACCAAATGTACAAAAACAATAAACCTTAGACCGGGAATGTTTTAGAAAGGGCAATAGGCCATATATTATTAGTTGAAGAGGCGTGTCGACGCATTATCGTCAGCTTAAATATATTCTGTCGAACTTTGTGCTTGGTATTAATGATGCATGGATTCAATTGTATTTGTTCTCATTCTGAAAGAGAAACTTATTCCTCCTTATTTTGCGTGAACTTTGAACTCAATTCTGTAATTCTGTCACAGGAAGATAATTACGTCAGCAAAAATTTTCAAATAATGGCGTCTCCAAGAAGGAAAACAAGCTATGACTTCTCGGATGGGTATCCAGTATCAACACCACAAAGTGTCGCTCTATACCGTCCCGCCAAATATCCATATAGTGCCGTCACAAAGAGAACAAAGCTATTCCAAGATTCAGATGCAGGACAAACAAACAAGGTTAGTACCTTTGCATATGCTACAGTTAGTGGATCTTCTATCCCCAACATGCATATTCACATTGCAACGTATTTAAATGAGAAAATGTGGCGATTTACGAGTTAGACTACCTATTGTATTCACAGGAGCAACGATCTCGTACAGCAATGAACGCAAGTACTCTCCCTCACATCCCTCCCACTAGATCAATGAGCCAACGAGTGGGGAGGGAACCAGTGAGCCAAGATGACTTTGACAACGTGAGGCTTCCTAAAACGCCCCTGGAAAATAATAATATGGTCGGTCGAGGTGTCGAGAAATCTAGCTCCCATTTCAACGGTGGTGGGGCCAAAACTGATCAATGGGGATCCAACTGGCCTCCAAGAAGCCACGCTACACAACGATCTCATAGGCGCAAAGTTGAATTCAAAATTAAGGACGATCGTTTCTTAAGTTTAATGAATTATCTGTCGCCTGTTATTGACAAACATAGCATGAGAAGAAATGATATGTTCATGAGAATGGATTCAGCATTGTCCAAATCCTCGTCTAGGTTGATAGGGCATTGATCCTAATAAACGAAAATATTATTTTCAAATGAAAATCTATTATGTTGCAATAAAGGAATGCTGTAATTCATTGTGACGACATAACTTGTTTGTTTAACTTTATATTGTAAAATTGTGATTTTATTACAAATTATATTAATATTGTACCTATTTTCTTTTATTTTCGGGCTAATATACAAATATATTTTATTGAAAATATTACTAAGAACATTGGCTTATGAGCTCAGTTGGAATATAGTGCAAAGGTAGGGTAAAGTTGATACTTGCTGTCCCGAATGATGGCATAAAACCTTCAAAGCGTTAGTTCCTGAACAGAAAAATGTCCATACCAATAAATTACTGCACTCACCTAATCTAAATTTAATTTTAAAAGGCAGCAATTATTTTGTTGTTATTACTTGTTACTCCTGTCTCACGAATTTATACTAATTAGTTGTGTGAAATGGATTTGAATAATTGCTTCAGTTGTACACCACGTGTTTTAAATAAAAAAAAGATTTGGTTAGCGTGTTATGTCCCATTCGTTGACTATTTGTTTGAGCGGGTTGAAATTGCAATAACTCTTGCATATTCATCCCGCTTTCAACGCGAGAAGGTTGCATGCTCTGTGATCAATTAAATACATGGATGCAAGTTGCAAACATGATTGACTTGATAAGCCATAGTATACCTTATTTCCAATGATAAATTTTTGTTTTCTTATGTTTCATTTCTGGCATTTATGTGATGTAAGTAATTATTATAAATTTCCTTAAAGATAGATTTTAAATCTATAACATCACTTGAATTCTATTCTACGTACAACCGATGATGAAACTTTAATTCCATGTTTCTTTGTTTCATATACAATACTGATGAAGACGTGGAATCGTGACCATTAGAGATTTATAAGTATTTCCATCTGTAGCCTACAATCTCAATGTATTATTTTTAGGTTTGTCTTTTTCATTCAGTTTTATCAATGTAATTCCTGATATTACTTCAGATTTTTCTAGATTCAAATGGTTGATTAGATTTAGTAAACGGAACCACTGAGGTAATTGTTACAATCTTTCTCATCTCGCTATTTCACTTCTGAAAACAGCTGGAGGATGAAAAAATCAAAGTAGTTCAAGCTGACGGGCTCGACGTAAGAATTCTTTGATCTATTACAATGTAAACGGGAAAATGAGTTTGAAGTGTCATACGAATCTACTTACTTTATGAATAAATTTTAATCTGCACTTATTTACTACAGGATAGACTTTTATTTTGCGTTTAACTCCAATTTGAGTAAAAAATGGACCACGGGACGCATGTCGGAGTGTGACAGAAAACACTCAGGTTGCGTGTTTGACGCCCCTGGTCCCGTGAGTCACAAATTCCTTATTCCTGACCCGGTTTCTGTTTACAAATTACAATCTGCAATCTTAACATATTCCTGATCCGACCAGAGTTTCAAAACTCTGTTATTCTAAGGGACAATGATTTTATATATACATGCATGCATTTATGTGAATAAAACAATTGGGTTGAACTGAATCCTGATTTCAATCCTGTTTGATAATATTTTAAAAATACAAATAGGTTGTAAGGACCATCAGGTTCTTGGAACCGGGTTCTGTTTGGAGCATATTTTGTTGGGCCTGAATACAATTCGATCTTGTTCAAACATACCATATCGAGTCAGATTTCACTCGGTAACCGGAGAAATGTAATTTGGGCCTTTAATTGGCGGTTGAAATATAAGGGAATAGTATTTGGCGGACGCGCAACGCAAACCTATCTTGATATGTGTGATATTGGCGAATAGTGATTACTCAACTCTGAGATCAGTTAACATCACTAAAATATCTGACGTATTGCGCAGAACGGTAGGAGCACCCTGTATATTTTACCTTAATCATAATATGCTGCCCAAGTACATAAATGAATCCCATTTCTCGAGTCTTATAAGGATTTCACAGTGTGTAAAATGACCACTAGTCTGTTATTTTCCAGCTTGAAAATATGTTTTTTCAACTGAAGTTGGGAAAGACTTCCACGGACTGCTCTAAAAATAATTTCTAAGATTCTAATTCAATATAAATACGCATAGTCTCCAATGAAAAAAAGCAAACTTTATTTATTCTGCATATTGCAAGCAAACAACATTCATAATTGAATTCTATGAATGAAATTCTGCATAAATATTTTCGACGACTTCGTCAGTCTAGTTTGTTTGGACTGTTTATTTCTGTCCGTTTTCTGAAAAAAATAATCAATAATTATTTTTTTGTTTGTTTTTTCGGGAAAAATAAAACCAAAATAAATGAAGGGTGCAGGAAAATTTAAAAGTAAATCCTATACCCTATGAGTCCCAAAATCAAGAAATGTTGCCTTATATGGTAAATTACGAATTGGGAGTAGTAATTGTTTGAGATTATTCTGACAATATAATAGATTCTGAATTGAGATTGGTAACGTTGAAGAGTTGACAAAGAGACTGTTTTAGGCCAGAATATTTTTTCATTTTGAGAATGACGTATTCACAAATCATGACGTCACTTAATATTCCCTCAATTTTTGAAAATTTTCGGAAAATTAATGGGATTTATTTTTGAATTTACAGCAAGAAACATTATTCATTTCCATAGAATAAACTAATAAAGTATATTTACTTTCCCTCGTGTGCTTTCAATTAATATTAATATTAATATCCTCACTTACCAGGTTCCGATCCTCCGACTGCGTTAGAAACTGTAAATTATACGAGTAATATTAAATCATCTAGAAACTTAAACATGTAGGATATCTTAGTCGTTAACACTGGTACTGGTTTTGTATACGCCATGAAACTAACTCTCTTACGCCATGTTGCAAGGATAGAAGACAATATTTTTATCACGTGACCTAAGCAACACCGTGAGTTCTTAACCGCAATGCACGTTTTTCGGATCAACATAACTTGATGCTGTTTGATTATTGGCCACGTTAAGCTTGTTTCATGAGCTGTTATGATTTGTTCTTAGATGTCAATTCTATTCAGATGAAGATGATGGCCAGAGACAAGAATAAGGTTTCAGTAGAAAGTATTTGTTGACTTATACGTTCGCCAATATTTTATGAAATCTCTTGATCATGTGATAGGCAAACTTTTCAATCGATTAGCATCGTGACATTATTCTGTGGATGCCACCGTAGCATAAATTACGTCTCAATTATTGCAACATGCAAAAAATCTTACAGTACTAGGTATGATATAACGATTTTTATCAAAATTTGTTATTTTTTATAGCCAGAGAAATTCCATGCCATGGCTAAATCAATCTAGCTACTGTAAATACATTAAACATGCTTACTCGCGTCGATCCCCGCGTTGGCAACGTGTTCCCCAACTGCAGTTCCAATTCCCTCGACAACTCCGTTGCCAAAGTTGCCTGCAGCTCCTATTATAAAAAATAATACTTAGTGATCGGCTGAGTTGAGCAAATACTCAATTTCTTTCGCACATCCTCTTCGTTTTTAAAAGTCGACTTTGAATATTGTCCTTGAATATTGTCAATGAAATAAAATATTCAAAACTTTAAGTAAAATAAATAAAATAATTCGCAAATATCGATGCAGTAATTTCCCCGGAATCAAATTAACTTACCTCCTGGTGAACTGGCTCTACGACCTTAATAAATTAATCGCCAGGTTAACAATACAATAAATTAATCGAACTTTAAAAACGAAAACAAACTTATTGGAAAGTGTATCAAAAAGCTTAATAAAAGTATGGTTTTTATCATCATAAAGGTTATTTTTATTGGTATCACGTTTAAGACCATCATAACGAGATTAGATTCATTCTTTTTTAAAGAAATAGCGAGCTATTAGCTCCAACTAACATAATTCAAACGACACGACAGGGTTACCTCATTCTGGGTAATTACAGAAGGGCAATGGGAAAGATTTTCACTGGTAAAGCGGTCTGTATGATCACCGTTATAATGTTAAAAAGTGTTTCATAGATAGCCTAGGTCCTAGGAGAATGTTTAGAAGTGCAATGGTGGATGGTTTTGAAAAAAAGCTCATTCGTTCATTCTATAAATAAGTAGCTACTTATGACATCGCAACTGCTATCTTTTTTACATTTACATTGTAATAAATGAAACAATTCTTACGTGAACTGCTTCTTCTGCGAGAACTGCTTCTTCTTCTACTAGCTGTTTTCAAAAGCGAGTCAGCGAGATAAGAAAGACATTTACCACAAAGGTGCGGGTTTCGTTTAATTAATCTAATTAATCAATTAAAGCTAGCCAAAAACTAAAATCATATCAGGACTGACATGGATAAAACTAAAATAAACCATGCTGCGCATAAGTGAGCCAACTAGCTTAGAAACTTGGATCAAGTAATTTCTGAGGTCATTGAAATATAGAGGTTAAATTCTTTTATATCCCGAAGTTTCGGTGTCCGGGACAAATAAAAAAAAATAAAAAATACTAGTCAATGGTACATTCTTACCTTTTGCCACATCTGTGAAAGGAAAAAAATAAATTAATCGAAAATTTATAACGGGCTTAATTCCATTTAAAGAAGTAAAAAGACTTACCTGTATCCTGTACACTGAAAATTACGCTAAAAATCATGAATGAATGAATAATAATTAATATTAAATGAATATTGCACAAGCAAGATTGTACGGTACAGTACGATAAATCTGTTAATACTCACGACTCTAAGTCATCCAGCACTTCATCATTATTGTCTACAAAACAAAAGAAACATGGAGTATCAGCGTGGGTGGGTTGTACAGTATAATTCAAGTGATGATATAGGTTTACAATCCATTTTTCAGGAAACTTATAATAAATACTTGTGTCACACATAAAAGTCAGAAAAAAAAAAAGAAAAATAATGAAAACATACACATTATTATTGGAAATAAGACAACTGAACATAACTCACCAAACGACTCGTGGTCGTCAAGATATTCAAAAGCAGAGATGTGCACCAGGGCAAGAGACAGGAGAAAAAGTATCTTGAAATCCATGCTACACAGAATTTATTCGTAGTGATTTCATTCGCATTAATTCTCGAACCAGGAGATAAAATTGATTCATTCAAATAGTTGCGGCCTTTTATAAATCATCCAGTGAAAAGAAGGGCTTTATTATAGTTCCGGGACTAAGTAAGGCTTTAAATGATTCCACCGCATGTTCTATTGTGAATAATGACAAAACTGTTGGATATCATCGCCACATCCCTAGGAGCCTTATAATAGATCCGGGACTAGCTAAGGTTTAAATCACTCCACCGCATGTGCTATTGTGAATAATGACAAAACTGATGGATATCCTCGCCCAATTCCTAGGATGCCTTATTATAGGTCCGGGATTAGCTAAGGTTTTAAATTATTCCACCGCATGTGCTATTGTGAATAATGACAAAACTGATGGATATCCTCGCCCCATCCCTAGGATGCCTTTTCTTCTCTATTTCCACTGCTATTGCAAATGGTATTATACAATAGCGTAATATATTCATATCGGAGGAAAAACTTCTAAAAATATTTCTTAATCTGGGAGTCTTAAATCCTTGAATTTTTAACACCAAGTCGAGTCTATTGAATTGTCGAATCGTCCTTACTTTTCTATTCATCAAGTTATATAGCAATTTGAGTGAACGTGAACCAGAGATTGCGCGCCGGCTACCCAGAGAAATTTTGAACATCAGCATATATTCTGTACAACATTTT
Organism: Boltenia villosa; assembly: GCA_031471845.1. Taxonomy (NCBI): domain Eukaryota; kingdom Metazoa; phylum Chordata; class Ascidiacea; order Stolidobranchia; family Pyuridae; genus Boltenia; species Boltenia villosa. The sequence continues at coordinate 212 of JAUELA010165164.1, read as the reverse complement.
GTGGCTTCGACTCCAGAGCTGTGACTCAAAATTATGACTTCCATCTACAATGAGCCTGATTTGGTTTAACTTGTTGGCCATTATGGGATTAATGAAAAATTCCTTTACGCTATAAATAAAAAAATATATAAAACAGCCATGGGCGTCCGCTCATATGGGCAAACCGGGCACTTGCCCCCCCCTGGAAATTTGCTGGTGAAACAAATAACATG
>JAUELA010165053.1:0-13370 GCA_031471845.1 Boltenia villosa | reverse complement strand
CTATAGTAAACGCCTGTATACGCGAAGGCTGAAAGTGAACTAAGTGCTGGTGACACCGAGATACGGAGGATGATTTGTTCACTTGAAAGTTGAATCAATTACATAATTAAACTCACGCGGATAGGTTATTGACTGTATAGGACTTTGTTACATTTGTTTCATTCATTTCATCTGCCAGCGCTCGTACTTGTAACCAATTGTGCTTTACATCCAATAGCAGCTTCCATAAGAAGGCGTAATTCTCCATAAACTCGTGGACTTGTTCTTTACATGTCGATTGCTGAGTAGTGAGTGGTGAGGGGTGATAGAAAGAAACCTCTTTTCTCCTAGAAGCGCTCGGTACAAGGTCCAGCGCAGCTTGATTTGTGAAAAGAGTATATCTGAGATAAATACAGAAAATGATTAGATCCACTGCAAAACCATACTCAACTTTTTGTGGTGAAAACTAGATTGAAATGAATAATACTTACACAGAAACGAATATTATAATTGTTAAGAACAAATATATTATTCGATTATCCATCTTGATGCAAAGTACTATATTATTAAAGTAGCTGCATTGATAAATGGAACATAAATCTCGTGTAAATTCCGAATGAAGAATTTAGCATTGACGAAAGGCGTCGGAAAACGCGATAGACAAACTCTTCGATATAATTAATCTTGAAAAGACGACCTATACGCGATATAAAATAATCATATCTAGCAGTATAGCTGTAGAGTGTCTACACCGATCCAACCTGCTATTGTTTTTTACGGAATATACTGATTGACTATATGACTATATTACTGATATATGCAATTCATCTGTGAGAAATATTTAAATGTAAATTGTTGCAATCTTCCAACGAAAATAAATAAACATTAAATGTGGCAACACACAGAATGCGTCTGCGTAATGCGTCAAATCTCTTGTAGAATTATCTGACCATAGAGTTGAGTACTGACTATCCGACAATACTACGCAGATCACGACAAGCTTGCGTTGCGATTGCTCTGAAACATTTCGCACTGTAACTGTATTTGCATCCGCCAAGTAATAACCATATGTCTATGCATGAACGTAGATCAAATTACTCGACATTGTGTTCATTTTGTAATAACGTGATCGAGATACGATTAGAAAGACATAGTTACAATAGACACGACTGCGCAAAGAATCGAGGTTTATCCAATTTCGAGTTCGCGCTTGGAAGTACTGTAATTCAACATGGTAACATTAGAGGGAATAGTGGACGACATGTATTAAAATAACAGATTTATTTAACGGAAAATACTGCAAATCTCTGTGATATACATACTAGAAACAGGAATTTTCGCGGGACTTCGCTGCGCCATTATATACTCTCAAACCATAACCTGCCAATACCTTTAGAAAAACATAGAAACACTATTTTACAATGATAATACATAACATTATGAGTCAAACTTGCCGTCGAATCATGAAACACTGAATCCCACTAGGGCTCTCTGCGAATCAAGCCCCGGGCCTCACCGACTTTTGTTCATGTTAATTAAAAACTAAAAAATTGCCGCACAAACCTTATTTTAGCTTTGCACAGACAAAAAATCTAGCGCACAATGATATGAATAAATTAGAGGGAACATTGCTGATGTTCAATAGTTTTGTCGAATACAAATGCGCCTTCATCTACAAGATGCTATCAATTACTTTACATTCTTTACATTACTTTATCATTCAAGGACTGTACTGATCCATCTAAACCTTAATGTTAACTCAAATGGCATTTATACCCGAAATAAAATGTTAGTATGAAGAACATACTAACAAAATGTAGGCAGCCAATTTCAAATTAGACAATCTAATGAATAAAAGCTTATCTCATACCAGAGACGAGACAGGAAATCCGAATGATCGCGCTTTTCAATTATATCAATTGTGGAAATTCGGAAACATATAGGCCTACGTGTATCGGTCTAAATAGGGCGCCCAGACGTCCGGCATTACACCGGATTGTCCGGCATTCGAGCACATTGTCCTGTTGAATTGAACTGTTTTGGATTGGTCAAACAGCAAACGTATCCTAATTTCACACTTATTCTCAACACAGTTTGAGTTTCAAGTTGATAATATTGAGAAACATATTTTCTTTGTTGTAAACGAGGATTTGAGCGCCAAATTATTACGTAATGTTACTATCCACCGTATATGAAGTATTTAACTCTGGCCAACTCGTGATCAAGAACAATAAGTATTAACTTTGGAGAAAAATATTCTCTAATACATCTGTATGTTTAAACTGGCTCCGAGGCGCAGTCTTTAACTGCTATACCACCGCGCCGCCCAACTTTTTCACATGTCCATACCGAATCCCGGACTCAACCTAAAGACTCGACTTGACTTTGGGTCTTGAAACAAAATTACTCTAGTTAATAGAGACTCGAGTCTCACATTAAAGGATGATGTCACAGTGTTGCTTGTATTCTCCATTTTCAATGCATTGCTTATATTTGTTATTGTTACAAGAAAGTAAAAAGGAATTTTTGAATGTTTGTTTGCGAGATGGCAAATTAACTTATTTGCCTTTATTATGCGATTAGCAGTGGTAATTATGGATAAAATTAAGTTCATATTGTTTTGCAATCATTTTTCAGTTGAAATACGTCTGAAACCTAATTCGAATTATGACAACAGAATTATCACAACTTCGAATCCATTTCTTCCAAGCTTCAAGCTCTGATATTTAAAAATATGTACAACATTAAACTTCATTTTGTCAATATCTATAAACTAGCTAAATGCTGTTTTTTATGGTTTACGACAAGTGAAAATTTAATATAAAAAGTTGGAATTTGCATGAAAATGATCGACAACTTGTTAATTCCCACCAATGTTGCGGGTCCCGCTTAACAAATTGCAATGAGCGAACTGGTAATTGCATTTACTCTTTCTTGTGAACATTCTTTTGCATGGTGAAAACATCAGCAGCTTTGCTGAATCTTCTCAGGATAACAAGTCGGGCATTCCTACAAATAACCACAACGAACTGATGAGTCTGAACAGATCTATTTTGACATCTATTTCATTTTTCCTCGTCGATCTACGCGTATGTTCAAGAAACTTTGGTCACAGTTCAGCCATACTCCAGCAACTAGTTGATAAATATGGCTTCTTTGCTTGCTTTCCTGCTAATATCGAGTAAGGTTATTGTTTTAGTTACCCCAAGTAAGTAAATTTAAACTTACCAACACAATTTGTAATTAAAGTTCGTTTGTTAGTTAGTTGTTTTGAATTGTTCCACGATAACTTGGATAAATGATGAACAAATCGATTAGAAAATTAGAATAGTCAGAACAGGATCGTATGCAGTTTGATACTTAACATATGACGTCATGGTATGACGTCATTCGTGGTTTCTGTGTGAGATTTCTTAGATGTATAAAAGACTCAAATTCAGCATTTCTTCCCCTCAAAACGTTTTCTTCCATTCAGCTTATTTGGGTTCACCTCGGATCCACTTCGGTGGCTCTTTCGTTGCCGACGTCAGCACCGTGAACAACATCCGGTGCAATTATTTCAATCAAGGATTCACTGCAACTAATGTATTGAAAGGATTTCCAATATTGAGTAAAAATGTAAGTATCTAAAAATTACTCGTGCGAAAAGTAGCATCATTTATTATATTCACCAATAACATAATTAAAAAGCTTTTAATTTTGGCTCTAAATCTGGATTGTAATTATAACATACGAACCTTCTCTATTTTCCCCGTTTACCCTAAGATATGAAAAACGTTTAAACTTTTGCTGTTTCGAATATGAAGGAGAGACTTTCAGTTTTCTGTGGTGTCTTCACGAAAGGTTAATAACGAATAATAATAACTAGGGAAGCCCGTACCGAACTGAATACCGGATGTTTGCATGTTGTTATTATTGAGAAATTTAGGTGACGTCATATAATTTGATTGCGTGATATTATTTACTGATAATTTTTACACCCCACTTATTGATCAAGGAAAGCACAAACACTTACAAGGTTGTTGGTTCAAGTTGGAATCCGGACGGAACAAATCAATTTTATTTTCGTGACGTAATGGTGACGTCATACTGCGATAATTCGAGTTTGTCATGTTCTACAGAAGACCCGATAGTGGGGTTAAAGGTATCAGGTAAAGTATTGTATATTGCTAATTTTAAAAATACGTATAGATGGGACACAATCTTGGCAAAAATGTAGACGATAACGTCACGATGTGCAAGTTAGTGAACTTGTGTGTTCACAACAGTCAGTTACTGTAGAGTGTTTCCCAGCCTTTTTCAGTTCGCGGTCCACTTTTATTGTCATTGTATACTGGCATATCATGTCGAAGGACTCTTTTATGGTGATTTTAGAGTTTCAAATCATAGTTAAAATGCATAAAAATGTTAATATAAGATCCAACATTTTAATCATGAATATAAAATATAAGGATGAAAATGACAAGACCCAACTGTAAAGTTTCTTGGCTGCATTTCCATAGGGTGTTCTGCTAATGCGCTGCCTTGGTATTTGCTGTGCAGTGGTAAATATTAGTTTGCATGAGTTGAGTTTAATAGAGCATTGAAAGAGTTCATTGATTTTAGCTTCTCCTGCATGAAGCTCTTTTTATATAAAATGAAGACATAAATTTTTACAGAGAAATTCCATGCCGTCATTGTTGATTTGGACACGGATTGGCAAGTAGCGTCAAAGCTGTTTGGATTTAGGATCACTATTGGTGGGATTTTGCAGGGTGATTTTATACCAGCTGAGATCCAACAACCGAAATCTAGAGGCGGTAGTTCTGCTGCAGTTTTGAAAAGGTTCCATAATGCTTTAATGGTCTTTGTAGTAACAATAAACATAAATGAAATCTATGAAGACCGTGGAGCCGTACTCTACCCAGATATGATCTGACTTAAGTCATTTTAACCCCAGTTATGTTTCAGACTGGGATATATCTTAGCATGTTACCGTTACCCTGGGAACAATTCGCGCTATTTTGAAGTTTCTATCGCAATTATGGGTGAAAAGAAATAGTAAGCCTCAACTCTGAACTCTGGCACTGAACGCAAACTTCTTTCCATCCTTTTTTTTTTAATTCGCCTCTTTAAAATTCCCCTATTACATCCTCTCTCATTTTGGATTGAAATCACATCGGATTATCTTTTCGCTAGAAATAATTCAAAGTATTGAACAATTGATGTTAATGTGTATTTAGCAAGTTGAAAAACATAATGTGGAAGAATAAGAAATACGGAGACGAGTTTAACCATGTATCGGAACTATCTATTGTAATGTCTTTGGATCTCTATTCCACGGTAACTCATGTTGGACGGGTTACGGCAACTATTGGTAAGTGGGCGCTTCTGCTCGGTGTTTAGTAGTTACTATTCGGAACTATGAAAATCATTTTTATTTTCAAAAAATTTCGATGAATTTTCTTTCTACCTGTGAGATTTATCGTCTGGTCTATGGAGTTGTAAATGTTCCATAGATACGTAAATTTCCATAAACTATTCTATATAATTTATTGAAGGTCTAACTAGTCCGAAAGAACCGCTGACAGTGCACGGGGGAAGAGCAATGTACCCAATGGTCAATGAATGGAGTAATCTTGGAATGGCTCCATTCAATGTGAAAAACAACGTTTTATTGCTCGACCTCTCTCTCAGTCTTGACTGCAACGAACAAGGCCTGTTTAATGCAACTAAGATGGGAAAGTTGGATCTTGTTCTAATAGGCGAAGCACCCGGATGCAAGTATGCAAGTTAAAGTAACAAAGGGTGTGGTGAAACCTAAAAAAAATTAAAAAGTTAATTTGTTGAACTTTATCGTACATCGATCGTCACTTGTCAGCAACAGATCAATCCACTATTAAGTAATGATTCATAATTGGATTGAAACTCATTCGAAAGAAATAAGCTAATCATGAAAACATCTAGTTATATTAACTTCACATTTGCGACGATAGTCTAAAATATACCGTTATAGTTTTTACCATTATTACTTCGAAGATTTCCCCCAGACACTGCGTAGAACATAAGAATGCTTCCAAGGACACAAAATAATAAAAAGTTAGGTTCAAGTATTTCTATGCAAAGTGAAGGCATTGGCTCTTAGAGTGTCTGACGTCGGTCTTCAAGGAAATGTGACCCCATTCGCTTGTTCATGGCTTCCATCAAACTTGACGAAGCGATTTGTCTGGTATGCTTCTAATCTATCTGTTTCCCAGTGTCTGGACTGTGTATCATTATCATTTTCTACTTCGATTGGTATTATAATATCTATACGTCTGTATTCCGCAACCGTTACTTTTTAGATTCGCACGAAATCTGACAAATCATTGAAACACGAACATTCAATGCAATCATTTTTATGAAGAAATCGTTCCCTCTGAATATCCCAATGACGGATCTCTCACTTGATTCATTGAACGAGAATGGAAATATATTGACCACTTTAGCTTATGTTCGCAAAATAATCACAATGTTATATCAATGATTCCAAGAAAGATTTCGCTTGACCTTGGTTGAACTGTATGAGAATCATACCTGCTCATGTTTTCATGACAATGTTTCTACTGCCATAATTGTGCTCTCATATTGAACAGTTCAGCTCAAATGTCATGAGATTTGTCAAAATAGATTTTAAGATGTTTTTAGCTTGAAAATGTTTAAATCAGTCGCACTGGCTCTTGTTTCTATATTGCAGTATTATTTAAAAATATCGAAGTCACTCAGCTCTTTCTAGAAAAAATACAATAGATCAATATATCATTATAAACGCTAACGTGCCATTTAAAATCACTCACCACAAGTGGCCCGTGGACCCGTAGTTGGACCACCCAGATCTAGACCAATTTATTTCAATTTCATATTGGAATATATCAAGGCTAAAAAACGTATAAACTGTGTATATTACTGGTAACAAATTCTTCTTCTTTCCTCCATGTTTATAGAACAGCAGATCAGTAATTCCCGGGAGAAGATCCAGGGATAAACTTGGTTGCTTAGGATTGTCACATCATGTTTTATTGTGTTCGGTTTTGTGTGCAAATAACACTATTTTCAAATCAAAGGGAGATAAACTGCCGACACGAACAATGTGTCATCCCCATTTCGAATATGGTTGGAGATGATAACAAATGGTACGACACATATGGTGGAATACTGGTGATCAATTTGCATTCGGATTTCAATATTTCGCGTAATCGACTCGCAATTGTTCAGGAAATCTCAAACAAGTGAGTAGAAATTAAAGTCTGGTTTAATCCTAGCGCTGACCCTGCTCTAGCCTGAAATTTATTACATTTATATTACAGATAAAATTGGGCTGGTGTAAAATTTCGTAAATTTTTATTAATTTATATAACGAATAGAGCACTACGAGAGATACAAATAATATCGAATTATGTGATAATTATACCCAATACGGAATAATTTTGTCAGGAAAGAAGTAGCGAATCGTAGAATCGTGTTTGCTGAAATGCCGTTCGGAATCCGAGTAGGGTTGTCAGAAGTAACAACATGGAAACGAAATGTACGAGACGAATTCACTTGGACTGTGTTCGCGTCTCGTTTTGGAGGTCCACTAGAAGGTGTGAGAGTGTCAATGAGTATTCTGAGTAATTCTTTCGCAGATACAGATTGTGGATACTTTAATTGTAGCAGGTAGGTAGAGTTTTTTCTAATTAACCCTCCATTTGAAACTTCTTTATCGATTGGTTGATATAACAACACATATGCCCAGTCCCGACCCCTTTCTTACCTAGAGGATATATTGATCGTTACTGAAGGTGAAAAGTGACGTGTGTATTTGACTCTTTTCTTTCTTCTATATTTGAGCTATATAAGAATTATGTATAAATTCATCTCTCAAAGATATATAGTACGAATCAATGACACATATATTGAAACTAATTTTCACATCTTGACGTTTTACTGTTATCCTTTGGTTCAGGTAAGGAGAAAAGCATTTGTCATTATTTTACTAACTCCAGAAAAAGCAAATTCACACAAATACAAGTTTTTTTTCGTGAATACTAAATTAAATTAAATTCTCTTGGCATTCAAATCATTCGCTCATAAAGATGCATTTATACAGAAAACTTGGAGAACCACCGGGAGTACTGGAAGCAGTGGTACCACTGGACACACAAGGTGGGAATACAAAGACGACCAATAAATCTGGAATGGCGGAATTTTGTGTGATTGTAAATAAAGATCCTGGTAACCCAAGACGCTGTGGTCTAGATGGCCAGTTGTACCCGATCGAAATACGACTTGAGTAAGTACATTGATAAAAAAAAACAGCAAGAAACGTTTTCCGCTGTACTAGATTATGGCGTTATTGCTTCAAAAAATGTTTTTCATTATGATAGTGTGGATTATATGAGTTTATCATTTTTTATAGCAAATTTATAGTATTTTTCATAGGCATAGATAATGTCACCACGATTTAGTCATAACTTAATGTTAATTTTGTTGATGTGAATATCTTTCATTTTTATCCGGAATCAAAAATGAGAATTCTATTTCCAGTTTTTGTACTTTGATCAGTCTTGTAGACGATTTCTTGAAATCATATTCAATGCTTATACCGATAATTGATAGGGCACAATGACTAACAACATATCCAAATACATCCAAATCATCTAGGACAGGGTGGTCCAAGGTTGCGAGATTGCAGGGCCTCAAAAAAAAAAGAGGAAGCCTTGCGGGCCGCAGTCGGGAAAACCCCAGAGTAATCAGAAGACTGCGAGTTTACTTACTCTAATTATATTAAAGTATTCGAGTTTACCGTTCTAATCCGCCTATTGTTATGTTGCATGGGCGGCGTTTTTTATATTAATGAAGATGGCCGTGTCGTTTTGATTCCTATGATCGGTACAAGGCCGTCTTGACATATACCGGCAACGGCCGTCTCGACACGTGACCGTACCGATACGTGTCGAAAAGGCGAAACGAATTGCCTATAACTATTGCTAATTGATATTATTACAACACTGTAATGTCATTGTGACAGGACGTCATTCCCATATCGGCACCGCCTTGACGTTAGATACAACCTTGAAATTCCGTGATTTTAACAAAATTAATCCCGAGATCGGGATTAGGAAAAAGGTTAAAATACCGGGATTTCCCGTAATAGCTGTAATAGCTAAAAAAAAAACTCAAAAAGTTCTATCAATAAATACAAATATCTGCCAATGGTTTAATGTACACTCAAAATTGTTCTGCGGGCCGCACGGAATGTGTACGCGGGCCGCATGCGGGTTTGGACCACCCTGATCTAGGAAGTTGAAATATTTTCCATTTCAATGGTACCGAATCAACAATGTGAAACTTCGAACTTTTCAGGTACAAAAATATAACTTTTGCTGATGGAGAATTTTCGACTGTTTCCAAAGTGAACTATGACTATTCAATGAAGACGCTCTCTCCCGCTATTACTGTTTACAGCAAATTCGAAGACATCCCTATTCCATCTTGGGATGATGTTCGAGGTTATTTTGATTTTGTACGGACATATAATTTGTTCTCTTGAACTGTTTGTGCGTAACATAGTAGTAAGATTGGAAACTTAAAAATAAGTTTTAATATGCTTTAACATTGGCCATAAAACTAACTCATTAATCTGTTATTTTTAACAGATATATTCCAACAATATCACAATCTCTATCCCGTGATGTGGAAAAACAATATTGTTGATCTTGGAACTTATCAAGGAGTAAAAGAAAGAGCAGAAGCGATTCTATTTGCTTTGAATTTATCAATCAATGATCCAAGGTTCGTTTGGTGAAAGTATTTTTGAATCAAATTGTTTCGAATAACTAGTTATTCCAGGGAAACTTGATCGAAGTGAAACTTTCAAAAGCAAATTCTATGATACGTCAATGAATATATATTGCTTTTTTCAAGTACGCTCTATATAATGAAACCAAATTAGAGTGTTCTCCAAAAATGAAAACTATAAAAGCTAAATATTATATGCTGTGATGTTTAATTTATTCAATTGAGTCAATAATTGAATTTGGAATAAATATTGTTCTCTTTCAATTCCAATTTTTTTAAATTCCACTTTCCAGACATATGCCAGTTACCAGAGATTTATCGGAGGAAAAGTTAAATTTGATCTTGAAATGGTTCAAACAAGGAATGAAAGAGGTACCAGACTCAAAAGGCAAGTATTCAAAAAGTAAATTCTTGTTCAACCCTTAACGTGGTATCGCCCGCGAGTTAATACATTCTCAAATTAAAATTTGCAACCGTTCAGTGGACGCTAGAGGAGAAATAGAAAAAATGTTATTTCAATTCAAATCAAAATTTGATCAAAAGTTTTAAATGAGAACCCTTTTTCAATCAAGAAAAGTTAAAAATGTACAAGACAAACATTTACTAATAAGTGTGGCAAATATTTATTTAATTATTTGAATATATCATATAATTTATTTAATTTTAAAATAGTAATTTTGAATGCACACAAAAGCAACCTGGCAAAATATTGTGAGTTAATTAATCATTGTATCATATTGTATAACTTCCTTTCTTATTTTAGATCCACCACAATGCAATCCCGAAACCTTTCAAGAAGCCAAGGAAGAACTATTCAACATCCTCCAACGAGCGATCACATTAGAACTGACAACCATTCCCCCGTACTACACCGCTTGGTTGAGTCTCAAAACTGAACTGGGGAGAAATATTGAAGTCGGAGACATTTTGAAATCAGTATTCGTTCAAGAAATGTTCCATATGGCTTTGGCAGCAAATATTTTGAATGCCGTGGGTATTTGACCTATTTTTCGCCAGTCTGGTTGGCACTGCATGTCGAATCTTTTGTTTTTAAGATTGGAGGTCGAGTGAATATAACCAACTTCAGCAACATTCCGATCTACCCCACCGCCGCAGGATTTGGTTATTTCTTCGAGGTCACGCCTCGTATTCTGATTTCGCTATCACGAATGTCTATTGGATTAGTGAATGATGTCTTTACACAGATAGAGTTACCAGAAAATGAGATTCAGAGAAAGGTCTGTAATTTTAACTATTTAATGCTTCGTAATTCCGCTCTACAATCTTTACAGCTTCAGAAATTAAATGGTAGAAATTCTTTATAAAATTTAAATCATCCTAAACTTTGGTGACTCTTGGGCGGTACTCAATATATCTGATAACTTTACCGAAAACAAATAAATGACGTAATCGTTGACGTTTTCTAAGACCCTTTCCCTCATCATGGTGAGTGTATGATTTGGTGATGTCAGTAAAAAGTAGGGTAATCGTTAATAGTCTTTAATTTTACTTAAGGCTTTCCAAAGGGTTGCTTGCATTTTGAATGTGACAAAGTTCAACTATGAAAACGAAGATATCTCGCCAACAATGTCACGGTTCATTAACGACCAATCAAATTGCAGAGCTGACACATGTGACTGTGATCAATATCCGAATCATGGTGAAGCCATTAATTGGACCAGGATAAAAACACTTTCATCTAAAGGAATTTCTGAACTGTCTCTTACTCAAATCTCCACAATAGGTTCATTTTATGGTTATTTTGCTTTGAAATTATCCTTCCTGGAAGCATGTGCTCAAACAGAGGGACTAGGTAACTCAATATTTACCCCCACAAATAACCTCAATAAACAAGTCATATTTCCACCTGTGTTTAAGGTTGCCAATCTTTCAGACGCTTTCAAGGCTATAATTGAAATAGTTTATCAGGGTGAAGGAGGGTCAGAATGTACCCCGTATGTTGAAGGGGACTCGGGAGAATTATCCCACTATTATCGGTTTCAAGAAATTGTCCACGGTAGAAAACTGATAAATGTTTCGGACACAACTGATATTGACCCTGATTCTTGTCTTGATCTACCAACAATTTGTGACGACACAAACGAGGGGTTTAAATATTGTTACGTTGGAAAGGAAATTTCTTTTTATGAAGACGGGGTATGGCCCATAGTTTCGAACCCTAATGAAGGCTTGTATAAAACTGGCTCAAACGCTCAAAAATTAAATCTAGAATTTAATATCGAGTATTCCAACATATTACGATGCTTACAAGATACTTTCAGTGAAAAACCTGAAAAAATTTCAATCTGCATTACAAAGATGCATGATCTTACGATCATCGGTAAGAAATTGGTTATGTCGCCGATCACTGAGAACGAATTTCCGGCAGAAAATGTAGCACCCACTTGGTCATATATACTTCAAAACACAGAAAGAGCTGGGCTTCCTCTAATCATAGAAAATGTAGAACATGATGGAGGATTTTGTAATGAAAACCCAATCAAAACAAACGGAGGAAACGTTCACCGTACCCACAGCTTTCCTATTATCTATCACATCGTTATTTTTCTAATTTATATGTAGCAATTTACGAGTTAATTCTCCTTTTTTGTATAGTCCATTAACCGCTTGCTTGCTCTTGATGGATGTGTCCAAACTTTTCACATCTTATGTGTGTATACCAAGTTTTGTAAATGCATACAAATATCAATATTCTTTTCGATTTCAACATTTAAATAAAACTGCCTACACGGAATGCCAAGTTACGGATGGAGCAGGGCTTTGAGTCTTGATAAGATTATTTTTGTTTGAATTTTGTAGTCAACATTGATTAATGAAATAGGTCGGTAGTCTGTAGGAACCCACGTCGAAGCAGAAATTCAACCGATGGAATTTGCTATCGCTGTTGTTTGATTTGACAAGTCTCGTATCCTCTATGCGTGTCGCCATTATGTTGTCGGACGCGAACGAAACGATATATATTCTCGCAAGGTTCTGAGCTGAAAAAAATCGGAACATTTGTTTTTCTTTGCCGAAAACAATGACTTATTTTTCATGAATTGAAAAAAAAATCTAAACTCTATTTGACAGTTTTTCTGTGTCGACTACTAAAACATGTAATAAATATTCCAATTTGATTGGTTTCATTTTTCATTTTCACACATTTCTTTCCAATAATTTATCAGTGGTGTATGTCCATATGAACAAATACGAGTGTTTCGGAATCAATATTGCTCGTGCTGTGAGAAAATAATTACCTTCAAATTACTGTGACACTATATGAAAGCATATACAGTACACCGCGGCTTTCTTTTGACAAAATATTTCAATACCATTTCAATCACCTGCTTGCCGACATATTTAACCATTCTTTGAAAAAATCAGTCGGATACTATAATGCAGGGGTGTGCAACGTGCGGCCCGCGGGCCAAATGCTGCCCGCGGACCGAAATTGTGTGGCCCGCGGAAAGCCATGGTTTTTGGCCCGTGACAGGAATTCAGTGTCACTCTTTTTGATGTTGTGAATAGCGAAGCGCTATTTGCCTGTTGCGATTTCTCCGTCATTTATTTTATTATATTATGAGCAATTGCAA
>JAUELA010164942.1:0-13380 GCA_031471845.1 Boltenia villosa | reverse complement strand
GGGGCAGTTGTCGGGGGGCAGTTGTCCGGGGGGCAATTGTCGGGGGGCAATTGTCCGGGGGGCAATTGTCCTAGGTGACAATTGTCCGGGGGGCAGTTGTCCGGGGGCAATTGTCCGGGGGCAATTGTCCGGGGGGCAGTTGTCCTAGAACCGATAAACCTGTATCTGACCCTTCTGGGAAAAAAATCAATAAAGCAGATATTGGCACAATAGCTAAATATTTTCAACTACGTACACTAAAATTAAAACAAGTTTTGTTTTCTGCGAATTTCCGAGATTATGCCGTTTTAGGATCTGGGCTGGGTGACCCAACAGGTCATGGATAATCTATTACATCACAAACAAGGAGATTAAATTATTGAAACAATTCGTTCATTCTTCAGATCTTCAAACTTGTGATTGGATCCATTCCTGAAATGAACCTCGATCTATTCATCGCAATTTCTGATATCGTTACGCAATGCAATGTTCGTGAACTGTTGATGGATCCCTGGCAACACTGCAAGCTTCAAACAAAGGACATAAAACTTCTGCACAAAGCAGTCATGAATGGAAATGAAACAGTCATGAATGGAAAGGTAATTTGCAATAATAATACAATATATTCCATGTCCGAACAGTTGGCCGCCAGACATTTTGCAGAATGGATTCAGCTAATAGAGTTAGGTGGGGATTAGGGTTATGTTTGGCCGAATGGAAAAGGGATAGTTTTAGGGTCAACGTCCGTTCTGCTAAATGTCTGTAGCCGTGTATTAATTACATTTTTATTCTCAATTCCTTATACTCAAAATCGACTTTTTGAAAAGCCCAACTTGACTACAGGAACTTGTCCATCATTATGTTATTAAAACCGTGGAGATAAAATGTGTACATTACAAAATATCTGCTGTGTTCAACCTTGACGTGAGTAAGTGACTGGGGACGTTGAACTCCTTGCCGGTACAAGGCGGTTTCACATGACCTTGGTAACGGCTTTCCTCCGCTATCCAAGTTCAGCATGCTCGCAGGGCGGCATAGTCACATCATGCATAAGCCTGCTACGCCTATCTAAATTTTATATTGATGAGTTATTTATTGCCGACCCGAAGGGACGGTTTGTCAACAAGTTGACAAGATGCTAATGTGGACATAAATAAGGTTACAAACAGCGCTGGTGTCAAGTTTGCAAGGGGAGGGCAGGGCTTTCGCTTCAACACTGATGTAAATGCATAGTTTGGCAAAAATATCTAACTTTTATATTAATAGTGTGATAAGCCAGCCATTCAGAAAGCAAATTCAGAAAAAGAATAAATTACGTCAACTCGGTTAGAGGACGAGCAACATAACATGAATGACAAATGTAGTTTTATCACCTGAATCATCAACTGAAAGGTTAACACCATTGCAAGATGCAATGCAGTGACAGCCATGACTATTAATTACAAATTGAAAATATGAAAATAGAAATTTAAATAATTTTTCAATCCCAAAAAAGCACATTAATGTATAATATTTACCCTCGGATTCACCGAAAAGCTGTAATGGGGCGTGTTCACATGAAAACGGCTCTGCACCGTCGAGGAGCTCAGCATCCCCATTCACTTACTCACATCGAAGATCAAGGGTGAACAAGAGTTAAGACGTATTGAAGTGAAGTGATCAACAAGCGTGCAATGCATGGTGTAGGTGCTGTAGTACTGAATAAATCTGTGCAGGTGGAGCCGACAACCTATTTATTTTTACTAAGTAATGTATCTGATCTGTCTTCTTGGTAATTCGCTGATGATACTGCTTTGTCCACAGGTTGTCGTTCCTTATCCCAGTTTCCTTATCTACAATTTAAGGAAATTAGAAAATAATTATCAATGGAAGAAGAGTATTAAACTTATAATTGACACTTTATAAACCAAATTGATTTTTATTACTTATTGTCGTAACAGGCTCGATGATAACTTTCAAATTAACATAAATAAATCAACATTAAAGAGAACAAAAATTTACAAATATCTATGAATTCATATTGATGACACTTAATGCAAGTTTAAATGTTCATTTCAGATTCAAATGTTGACCGTTAGTGGTAATTCAAACATGGGCGTGAAGGGTGCGGCGTTAGTAGGTGATATCGTCCGAAGATGTAGAATTAAGGACCTGGATGTGAACGATTGTGACCTCAAATCAGATGAAGTCGTTGCTTTAAATGAAGCACTTGGAGATGCTCAGGTATGATGAAATTGTGAACTAAAATTGTTTTACCAATTTGAACAGTTATATTCAACCAAATAACTGAACGGAGAGATTCTTTGTGGTATCTATTATAGTTGCTTGCATTTGAGTCTCGTAGCCAGTGGTATATTGGATAGGTAATCATAAACAGGAACTAATCTGTATTCTATAATACTTGTTCGAGCATCTTTGTGGGTTATGCTACATACGGATCCACTACTAAAAGAGATAATAGAGAAAGGATAAATGGTTCAAGTCATTGTAATATATAATTTAAATCTTCACCAATTTTGCCTGAAAATTCATTGAGATTTCCTACCATACAAAACTTGTCATCTACATGAGATTTCATTTTCGTTTCTGCTGTAGGTCGAAAGTTTCACATATTAGTTCCTTTATATACTGTAATATGTTCTGTGGACAAGTTTGCAAGTCTCATTGGAATTCTTACATTCACAGATGTACATAATATACTCGCTACAATAAAAGTTTTCTTGTGGTTCAAATATATCAGTAATTTCTAGGAAAAATCACTATTAGGTTCTTATTCTTATCTTTTAGAGTGAAACGGGCATAATCCATAAAAAGAGTTGTTTTGAGTCATACTATTTAAAAAGCAATATATGCTAATAGGTTTATGTTACTTTTTCACGT
Source organism: Boltenia villosa (assembly GCA_031471845.1). Taxonomy (NCBI): domain Eukaryota; kingdom Metazoa; phylum Chordata; class Ascidiacea; order Stolidobranchia; family Pyuridae; genus Boltenia; species Boltenia villosa. The sequence goes on along the minus strand of JAUELA010164942.1, from coordinate 10,521 downwards.
CCTGGTAAGTCAAATATAAGTTATTTCAGAAGCGCTGCATTCTGCCGTGCTGTAATAAAATTAGAAAAAAGCAGTGTCATATTGAGTGACTTGACAACGGGTGTAAATTGCTTTGGTCTTGTAGTTTTTCGTTCGTTTTATTAAATCCCGCTGGCTAAAGTTGTTCATCGCTACGGAATGATATTCTCAAAATGAAGAAAGTGTTCTTGTATTCTGCATGGTGAAGCCTTCCTCTACTAAGGTCTATTGCGCAATCCTTTGTGTAACCCCTGAAATCTTTTGTGATAAAGCAATACTCTGGAATAGCACCGAGAATCATGTAATCATTAGGCCTATATTTTACCTTTTGAAAAAGCAAGTTTTTCGCAGGACTCAATCGATTCAGTTTCTTCGGGACTCGTACGCTGTCAATTTACATGCACTTGGTACTATATGCTCAGAATCAGAATGAATTGGAACTTTAAAGTGCTCGTTGAATAGTAGTTTTGTTTAACACACCCATTGAAATTGTTTTCCGAAATACATTTACATGGCACGCCATCCGATACTTTAACTCCTCTGTGAAGTTTGACCAGGAAATTCTTATTTCCGCAATAGTGGACCCATCGACATTAACACCTTCAGTAACGAAGTGCTTTTATGTTTTTTCCTCAGGAGACCGGATTGCAGTCTATTTTCACTATTTTTAGACGACTGGAAACAGTAAATAGAATAAAGATAATTATACAAGATTTTAAACCATGTTTATTCATGACGTGAACATTTTACAGGTGCTTATCAAATGGCTTTTTGTTTAGCTAAACTAGGCTGCGAACACTTGCTTGTGGAGTAATCTCCGGTGTCGAGGAAGCACCATGGCTTTCTTCTTCGTCATCTCTGTCACTTCCTGAATCACTTACAGACACCAAATCACAATCGAAATTTACGTATTTACGTCGGTATTGTTTTCAAAATCTACAGATTCCCTATCAAACTAGTCATCATGAATACTATCATTTAAATCCAAATCAGAGTCAGAATCAACTGACTCACACGTTTTGACAATCAAAACTGTATAAAGATGTAAATTTTAAATTTCTATTGACCCTGTGATGTGATGCTACGCTATAATATCGAATTCGTTCTGCTCGCGACACAACTAACCCACTATTGGCGACACGCAGTTTTGAAAACACTGCTTTAAACACGCGGTTACATTTAATAACACAAGATCTTTTTCACTGTTGAGACATTGCTTCCTGTAAAGTACGGGGTCTGCAAAGTTATATTTTGGGTCCAATTTTATTTTTACTTAACATTAAGGATATAAGTAATGCATCTGATCTGTCTTCTTGGGTTTCCACTGATGATACTGCTCTGTCTACTGGTTGTCGCTCCTTACAATTTAAGTAAATAAAGAAATTAGTAAAATTCATCAATGGATGATAAAACAGTAAACATTTCGGTAACCAACTTTATTTTTTTACTTATTGTCATAACAGGTTCGATGATAACTTTTAAATTGACCCAAATAAATCACCCATACAGAGAACAAAAAGTGACGACTCTCTTCAATTATATATCCTTGACAAAAGTGATAGAAGTAAGATATCTAGGGCTGTTGGTGCTATTTTCAACTTGAAAAGTATTTTCCACAAAGATCTTTATTAAAAGTCTCTTATGATGTGGTAGTATTGTGTCAGGCTAATAATGGAGTGATAAGTATTGTTTGGTGGGAAAATACAGTAGCCATCTATACCAAGATCACAACATCAAACGCCTATTCAAAAACCTGAATATATTGAAGCATAAGATTCTATTTAAACATGAGATTGCTAAATTCTTGTTACTATGCAGTAATCACAAATTATCTCTTGTCTTTGATAATTATTTTTATGATTTTACTAAAATCCATCATCACTGCACTCTTGCTTTAAAAAAATTTTACCTTGAGAAAATATATCAGAAACATCTTATTGCTTTTACATTTGAATCAGTCGATTTAGTGTTCTGTTGATGTTTCATATTCTTTCAGTAGTTGATCTAAGTAACATGAAAACTGTACGAGATATATTTTGATCCTTTTAAAGGTTTCCTTCTATCATCATCAATCATGTTTTTAGATTCGTAAAAGGTGTTGAATTAGGCTCGAATTGAAAGGTGCTGTGTGGTAGAAAGTCTATGTCATACGATAATTATGAACAATGAAAAAAAAAATTATGGAAACAAAAAAATGTCTAAATTGTGATAAAAATGGAAATTAATATTTTAAAATGATGTTTCTCTTTTTTGAATTCCGAGTTAAAATGCATAATTACCAATTTTTACCTCTTTAACTCAATTATTAGGTGAGATATCAAACATTTTGTACATCTATATCAAACAAGAATGTGTTCCCGACAGCAAAATCATTTCAAACTATCTCAAATTAGAAACAAAAAAGGGATTTAAATATTTAAACAAAATATAACTAGTTTTTTTTTAAGGTTATACTTATTGTTTACTTCCAACCTGTATTTTACTTGCTTACAGTTATTGTTTATTTCCAGAGTATATGTCTGGTTGACTGAATCTAACTATTTCATTTTTTCATTTACTGAATAATAATTACTAACAAATGTACAACGTTCCAACACTTGCAATGCAAATTTGAATGTTCATTTCAGATTGAAAAGCTGAGCGTTCGGGCCAATTCTAACATGGGCGTGAACGGAATGTCATCAGTAGGTGATATTGTCCGAAGATGCAGAATTCAGGACCTGGATGTGAGCATGTGCAACCTCAAATCAGATGAAGTCGTTGCTTTAAATGAAGCACTTGGAGATGCTCAGGTACAATGCAATTGTAAACTAAAATTGTTTTTACCTAATTTAAACAGTTTATAATCAACCAAATATCTGGACGGCAAGATTCTTTGTATTATATTTGTGTGAATTTGAGTATCGTAGCCAGTTGTATGTTGGATAGTTAATCATACACAGGAACTAATCTGTATTCTATAATTCTTGTTCGAGCTTCTTTGTGGGTCACGCTACATATGGATCCACAACTAAATGGAGAATAGAGAAAGGATAAACGGTTCAAGTTGTTGTAAAATATAATTTAAATCATTATCTTTTTCGCTTGAAAATTAATCGAGATTTCTTACCATACATCACATGTCCTCCGTCATATTAGTTCATTCATCAATTATAATATATTCTGTGGACAAGTTTGCAAATCTCATTGGAATTCTTCCATTCACAGATGTACATAATACACTTGCTGATATAAAAGTCAAATTTTCCAGTAAAATCTAGTAATAATTTCATATTGACTCCTTGGCTTTTAGACGTGCCGGGCACAATATACTGTCTTCTTGGAAGATAATAACTGTTTCATAAGCGGCCATTTTAAGTGATGGGACGAGTCCAACAAATTTAGGCTCGATCGAGCAACGAGTTCTGAACAAGACTCGTCGGGTCTCTAGTCCTCCTCGTCAATGACGTCATCAAATTCCCAAATCCTTAAAAAGTGTTGTTTTGAGCTCAGATATCCTTTAAAAAGCAATATATGCTAATAGGTTTATTTTATTTTTTCACTTCTTGGTCCTGGTAAGTCAAATATAAGTTATTTCAGAAGCACATATTCAAAAGCCATATTCTGCCGTACTTTAAGATCGAGTCTCGAGTCTTTGAAAAATCCATTGTACATTCTCTCCCATCCCTAGTCAATTTACATGCAATTGGTTCTATATTATCAGAATCATAATGAATTTTAACTTCAAAGTGCATGTTTAATATTAGTTTTGTTTGAATGTCAATAACAACGCCCATGGTACGTCATCTGATACGAGAACTTTGTGCATGGAGTTTGACCCGGAAATTTTTATTTCCGCAATAGTGGCCCCATAGACATTAAGAGACGCACCATTAACCGATACTAACCTGACAGACACAGCAGCCAAGTCTTTTCACCATTCAATTCCCAAAGTGAAGGATGATGAACTATGGTGACAGTGACGATGCCGTGTTCTGATTTTGAATAGAGCAGTTATGTCTATGATGTACAAACCATCAGCACTTATAACAGATTCCTTCTCATCGAGGGACCGTAGATGTCCCATCAAAATATCTTCTTGGGTGAACTCGATCTTGCCCATTTTCTGTAGTTTTATGACAATGCATTTCATATGTTCTATCGTTGTTCCTGATGCTTCATTATTCTTTAACAATGACTTTTCATGATTACGCTCGTGTTTTTCATTCTCATTGGTCGAATGTGGAACCAACGCAATTGTCTCAGAAAAGAAAGAAATGTAACAAACGTCTCTTTTCAATAAATTTTCGAATTTATGTACAAAGTGCGCCAAAATATTTTTACATGTCATCAAGTGCTGTGTGAGTAAATAAGGTTATAGTTAAGCGATAGTGTGAAGCATCATAGTGCTTGACCAATGACCATCCTCTGTATTGCAGAATTATTTTTTTAGTTGACTTTTCAACTCCTAATGAATCTTACATTCAAATATCAAAATCATTCAAACATTTGTTTGCTTCAGATCAAGTTAATTTCAATATCCAATTTATGTTTGTTAATTCTTCACATATTGTCATCAAGCAAATGTACAATTCCTAAACATTTCCGACAAACTTGAATTTTCAATGAAATTAATGAATTAAATTCTGTTTGCTTTAGATCGAGACACTTAACATTGGATGGAACCCTTCATTGTCGGTGTCCGACATATACGAACTTGTTCCGAAGGTGACTGAGGTACTTGACGTGCCAGGAATTTCAGGAGTTTACTTGAATGAAGAGGATCTGAATATTCTGCAGATTAAACTGGATCAACTATATCCGACTGTGAGTATTTTGAATAGAATATATAATAACATGAGAACTCATTTAATCCAATTAATGTTACTTGAAATTTGCATGAAAATCATTTCCAAATCTCAAGTCAATTATGAAAACAATTATTTTCCAATCTCAATAGTAAATATCACACAATAAACAAGGAATTTGACTTCAAATTCTTTCAAATGAACTATTATTCTCATATTTTCATGGCCTCGCTATTCTGGTTGCCAACTATGATGAGATAACATAAGATAACATTTCAGGATGACAATGAATCCTGCGTGGATAGCTCCAACATTAGAACGTTACCTTTTAGTAACAGAAATAGTGTCGCGAGTGTTGGTATGCTTGTCAACCATCCAACCTCAGACAAAGGAGATTATGAAACATTACCAAGCTCAAGTTTCCCACCAAGATTTTATGTCAGTTGGTGGAGTTTGTTCTCCTCTTTCATTGTTTTATTATAACGGTCACACATGGATAGAGACAAACAGGTCAATTGAAAAGCCAGTTATAGAGCAAACAATCTGATAGAGATTGGTGCCAGTGGAAAACGTCAAATTTTATAAGAAATAAATTAAAATTATCAGTGTTCAGGTCATCATGTTTATGAACCTGTTGTCATGGCAACACTTACCAGTAAATATAATTTGACAATTTTGAATAATTCTTGATTCTTTATTTTAGAAGTTGAAAATTTTTTGCTGGACAAATCATGGTGAATTTCAAACTTTTTCAGCAAGGAACCCATCAATCCAGAAATGAGGTTTGTTAATTGTAATCAACAAATGATTTTTCCTAAATCTTACAACTACACTAATTGTAATCATACTTTAATGGTTTTAATAACATTGTGGTATTCAGTGTAGGATCCCATAGACTTGTGACAAGCGAAGAATCAGCTCTTGCTATGGATTCAGGTTTAAAGTTTGTAAAAAAAAAATAAAAAAAGGATAATTTGATGTGTTTATGAGTCATATGTTGACATTCCATACCAATTATGATCTAATAAACTGACAAATGTGAGAGATGAGATGAGATGAGTGAGTGCGTGTTCTAGAGATTTTACTAGAATGAGTCAAGAAAAATCTTTGTACATTGTTATATTAGAATATAACCCATTTGCATATAGATTAATCTAAACCATAAATCATTCTTAATACACTTTCAGATGAGAACAAACCTGGAACATCCCGTCCAAGATCTTCAAAATAAGAAGTTGATCTGAAATTCAATTGTCATCGGAAGAGATGAGGCAACAAGTTTCATTTCTTAACTCGGAACTTTCCAAACTGCGTCGCAACACTTCAGTGCAGGGGTGGGCAGATAACGGCCCCGCAGGACTACATGTGGCCCCCAAGGTCTTTTTGTGCGACTGCGAACTTCCTCATAAGGCGATGTCAATTTGTGTGTTCCACTCATTTTCGCACAGAAAAGCGCGTTCAACGAGACTACAATGGGATTTCGCAGCCATGTTGCAAACTGATGTTAACGATGGTCGGAGTAATATTTTCAAATCTTTTGACCGCTCACCGCCGTCAATGTCATTCGAGGGAAACGTCTACGATTATGCGCGCACAATGCCGATTGTGTGTTACCGGTCCTCTCTTGTGCTAGGAGTTGTTACAAGCAGTTTGTAACGTAATTTCCATTTATGTTGCATGATTTGTTGAGATAGCCAATAGGTGGGCTTTTCTGAACAAATAATCCATTTCCATGAATAATAATTGCGTTTTTGTATGGAAATAACATTTAAAAAATTTAGTTTGGTTGAATGTTGCCAGCGGAGAAAAAAGTTTGCCCACCTTTGCTTCAGTGTGTCGAGTTCTCTACACCGGTAACTTTTTTGTCTACATTTTGAATGCTCTAATTTAAATGACTAGCTAAATTTGATTGATGTGTCACAAAAAATTGTATTTTCAAAAAGTTTGTCACTGAGATGGTCTTGAATTTTTATTTTACATGCTTTCTATAAATTACATACATTTCAAAACTCATCTGATATTCTTGTTTTTCTTCAATCTGAGTTTCCTAATCTTCATTAAAGTTCGATCTTTATGATAGTTGGTTAGGAATGAATGAAATGATATAAATGACTAAAATATGGCTCCTGTGAGAAATATAACTGACTGGCAATACTGGAATAACTTAGGTTGATGTCAGAGGCAAATCATAGAACAGAGCGACTACAATTCTTGAAAAGTCTCATGCTAGTTAACAAACTTATTATTACGAAGAAGCGATTGCTTCAATGTCATCTGAAATGATATAAATTTCACATCAACTGACTAGATGACATCATGGTCCCTCGCTGTTCCTTTCCAGCCATATATTTCTTCATTATTTACAAGCTTTATCAATACACTGTTTAATTAAACTCTAATACTATTACTACTAATCATGCTAAACCATTTGTATGGAAATTATTCACTTTTTCAATTTGACATTTTCCTCCCATTGCACAGTTGTGTGTTGCTCTTGTTATGGTTGTTCAGAATACATGTTTTTAACTGAATAAATGAACTCCATTCCACTCTAATAAAGTGATTCAAAGTATGTTATACATATATTATGCTTGAATTTCTGATTGTTTCTGCATTGTCAATGTCATAAACCTTCCATATTTGTGATTGAAATATATTTCATAAGGAATTCCTAAACATGCAAGTGGCCTCTTTTTTATTTCATTTATTAATTTATTTTTTTATCACATTTTTGTCCATAGACCTATAGATGTGTGCTGGAATCCCCTCCATTTCTACTATTGAATGCGGTCTCCCCGAAATTGTGAGCGCAGTTTATTTTCTCCCCGTCGAAGGGTTTTATTTGCCTACTCTTCCTGCACACTTCTCACCTTATATAATTTTTTTTTTTCAATTTTGTGTAATTTTGTAATTAATAGTCATGGTTGTCACTACATTTCATCTTGCAATGTCATAAACCATTCAGTTGGTTTCAATGACGTGCCATATTTTTCTATACTGGCCGCTGTTTTCCGAATTTTGTATTTTAAAATGACGAAAAATGAATATTCAATCCATCTATCTAAGTCTAGGGGTGGACATCATCTTTTTGTTCCATACTGGCCACTGTTCTCAATATTTGGATTTTTCTTGTTAAATCATTTGTATGCCTCTGTATTTTCCATCACAATTATTGAATTGTTTCCGGAAATTTCACTCATTTTGTGTTGTTTGAATTGTCCTGTCTTCCAAGTTCATATTATACTGGATATAGCTACAGTCCATTTCATCTGATTTCACAGTCGTTTGCTGCCTTTGTTGTAATAAGCACCGATCGCATGTTTGTTGATTGAAATCTGATTGAAATAATATTTTAGAAATGAATTTCATTGTTGTCCATAGAATCCCCTCCATTTCTACCATTGAATGCAGTTCCTCCCGAAATTGCGAGTGAGATATCTTTTCTCCCTGATGGTTTTATTCTCATTTTCATTTGATGGTTGTCACTACATCATGGTTGTCACTACATTGCAATGTGATAAACCATTCAGTTGGTTTGAGTGACATGCCATATTTTTCTATGGTGATCGCTGTATTCCGAACTTTGTTTTTTAAAATGACGAAAAATAGTTTTCTTTCATGTGAGAAACAAGTGGGCAGTGAGCTCAGTTGGTTAAGTTCCAAGTATTTTAATCTCAGAAACGTGAGATCGAGTCCCGTTCTCTCCTGCTTCTCAGCTTCATTTTGAAATTGTGACGTAAACAAATAGAATAACTATCCTCATCCATCTCTGCTTGTGACGTACATTCCCGTTCATGTCTCATCAGATCCTTAGACGTAGGATCCAAGTTACATAAAACGACTTCAGCTCTCTAAATGGGAAATGGAAATTGAGGTCCAGGATTCTATGTTCTGTATCCAGATAGCGAGTGATGATGGTCAATGATGAATTTTATAGGAAAGATTCACAGCTTTCACACAATGATACAGATAGAAGATTAGACAGAGATAAACTTGGTTGAACTAGTGGCACTACAGAAAAGAATGGTCGGTCGCAGAGTTTTGAAATCCAAGAAAGTTCGTGTTTTTTTTCAATGTTAAGATAAGGAAATTCCAAAGTTTTGACTCCAACCCCCGAGGTATATATATTAGAACCAAGTTATATATATTGTAAGGTGTGGTGGTCTAGTGGTTAGCGCAGGAGACCACAACACGTCAGGGTATGGAAGGGACAGGGATAGAGTCCGACCCGAGGTAATAGGAGGTTCATGCTCGAAGTAAAATTTTTCTTTTCCAAGTGATTTTTGCTCAATGAACCGTGACATGAGGTCATTTTAAGCACTGGACCATGACGATCACGTAATTGTAAGAATCATTCAAGCGTGATAATAATGACGTCATTAAAAACCATCATTACCTTCCTATCTACAACTTTTTTTTCATAATAACCAATATTTTAGTTTTATTCATTTTATTTAATTCTAAAATAATTATTGTAAGAGAATGGCTATGCGATAGGAATGGAAAAAGAAATAAACCTACGAAAGGAGATTCAAATAATAGGGGGTAAGACAGAGACCAAGGTATATAATTTAGGGCGAGATGCAAAGAGCAATTAATTAAGGGTTGAAGGTGGAGGAGGTGGCGCAATTGAGGGTGATAATATTGGGGAAATGGAGAATGAAATGGGGGAGGGCCATGGAGTAGGTGGATAGAATCGTTTGAAAATGACAAAAGATTAAGGCACAAGTGGAATAGGAATCGAGAGAAAGGATATTTTGAAGAAAACCACGAGAATTTGTTTACCTGAACAGAGAATACGTCATTTCAAATTATAAATCATGGTTTTCAACTAAATAATCCTCGTCGATCAAATCCTATTCCATGCAATATTGAAATACACAAATTTCTTTTATTTGGAAACAAATTCAATCAAAACTAATTAATTTCTTCAACATTTCATGTCAATTGTTGCAGCCAAGTTCCGATGAAGATGTTGATACTCAGGAAAGATCGATCCTCAGATGCTGGAGAATGTTAAGACACGCCAGTGAGGTAACAGCATCTAAGAAACATATAATCGGATGAAACTTTGCTTTATTGTTCAACATGGCGCTTTGTTAATGATCTGATTTAATAAATTATGTCAAACTCTACCTTTCATGAGGTCGTGGATGACGATGACGTCAGCTGTATAGGTCGTGGATGACGATGACGTCAGCTATGTAGACTCCTGAATGATGTAGCTTCTGACGTCATAATACACCATGGCGCCATCGCATTGGGCTCCCAATAGAACGAAAAAATATTAAAAATAAATTAGAAGAGGATTTTTAAATAAAACTACTATCAAACCTACATGCATGGTACGTACATAGGTGGGACAACGCTGATAATACGACACGCCATACGTAATCACCGATAAAACGGTCAGACGCAAGCAAACTTCAAGACGCGCGCTCAATGACGGCCAAAAACGTACGCACTCTTACGCTCAAACTATAGGGTACACGCACAATTTCGCTCAAAAACGCGCGGACGCTTACGCTCAAACAACGGACGCTTACGCTCTAACGACGGTCGCACTAACGCATGTACTACGTACGCACACAGCACATACATATGTAAGCTTAACATGAATAATATTTTAATATTAATTTGATTCAATGATTATTTTATTATTAAATGAATTATTTACATTTTGTTCCTGATGGTTGGTCATGCATCCAATACAGTG